>CM042246.1:53421189-53513689 GCA_023566225.1 Romanogobio albipinnatus | reverse complement strand
GATGGATGGATGGAAGGACAGATGGAAGAATGGATGGATGGATGATGGATGGACAGACAGACAGAAGGATGGATGGATGAATGGACGGACGGATGTACGGAGGGACAGAAGGATGGATGGATGGATGAAAGGATGGATGGATGGATGGAAGGATGATGGATGGATGGAAGGACAGATGGAAGGATGGATGGATGGATGGATGGATGAAAGGATGAATGGATGGATGGATGGAAGGACAGATGGAAGAATGGATGGATGGATGATGGATGGACAGACAGAAGGATGGATGGATGAATGGACGGACGGATGTACGGAGGGACAGAAGGATGGATGGATGGATGAAAGGATGGATGGGTGGATGGAAGGATGATGGATGGATGGATGGATGGATGGAAGGATGATGGATGGATGGATGGATGGATGGATGGACAGATGGATGGATGAATGGACGGATGAATGGACGGACGGATGTACGGAGGGACAGAAGGATGGATGGATGAAAGGATGAATGGATGGAAGGACAGATGGATGGATGGATGGATGGAAGGACGGATGGAAGGATGATGGATGGATGGATGGAAGGATGGATGGATGGATGGATGGAAGGACAGATGGAAGGATGGATGGATGGATGGATGGAAGGATGGATGGATGGATGGATGGAAGGACGGATGGAAGGATGGATGGATGGAAGGACAGATGGATGAACGGATGTACAGAGGGACAGAAGGATGGATGGATGGTTGGAGGGACAGAAAGATGGATGGACGAACGGATGTATGGAGGGACAGAAGGATGGATGGATGGACGGATGGACTGACAGACAGATGGATGAATGGATGGACGAACGGTTGTATGAAGTGACAGAAGGATGGATGGACAAACGAACGAATGGATGGATGGATAGCAGGACAAAAAGTAATAAATACAGACAATTTAATGGACATTCACTGTTTAAAGTTTGGAGTTTGTGGTTTTCCTGAGAGTCTCTTCCGCTCATAAAGGCTGCATTTATTTGATCAAAAATACAGTAAAACAGTGACACTGTGAAATATTCGTACAGTTATTTGAATATGTTGTAAACATATTAACGTTTGGTCAGAACCTCTTTAGCGTCATTTTTCGACGCGCAGGTGCTCCATTGATTTCACATCATACACAGACAGCATATCGTCAAGATGATCATATATTGGGTTATGATTTTGCCACTGTTGGAGTGTGTGCCTCAATTTAATCAGCCAGCATGATTTCATTTACATTCATTATTTTTTTATTAACGCTAGTTAGACACGTTTGAACATGTAACCCAACCCCATCCCATCCCTAAACCTACCCGTTTGTGTAATAAATAATATAAAACACATGCAGGATATAACAGGCAGATACAACTGCAAAGAATGAAATGTGTCTTGATCTGAAAACTCAAAACGAATTGAATTGAGTTCCCTTTTGTCTCTTCTTGTACTTGAATATTTCGTTTGGCACGACTCAAACTTTTGTGACGATGCAGCGCTGTCCCATCATCTGTCTCGGGCGTCGCTTTGTTCCCGTTCCCACAACATTGCTTGTTAAGGCCTTTTATCGCGTTCGCTTATCGCCAGCGTTTTTCGGCGCGTCTTTGTGTTCACACCGAAGCGATTCTCACTGGCGGTGTGGCGAGTGAACGAGCACCTTCAGTAGATGATGGTGCCCCCGATACACAAGGTGGCGCTGCGGCACTTTCCGCTTCTGACACAGAAGAAGAAGAGAGACCGTATTTACGTCCTGCCAAAACCATTCACACACTTTTGCTAACTGGCAAGCAGCATTAGCAGCTCATCTTCTTTGGCTCTGTCCCAAATGGCACACTTCATATGCACTTTCGGTCTTGTGGACTTACAATGGCCGCAGCGTGCGTGTGTCTGTTATAGAGCCCGACCGATATATCGGCAGGCCGATATTATCGGGCGATATTAGGCATTTTCCAAACTATCGGTATCGGCATTTATGATGGCCGATAAATGAATATTTAAAAAAAAAAAAAAATGGATGAAACACCGCTCAACCACATTACGAGTATTGGTGTTTCGTAGTTTGTCCACCAGATGGCGCTCTACAATGTGTCGGCTGGCAACACCAGCTGAGTCATGCTGTGCGTCACGAACATTCACAACACAACGGAGATCATCCGTGAAGTGCATGGTAAGCTGGCACGAGACATGAATAACAATAACAATTAAAAGAGCATCCCCATCAGTTCTCTTAACTCAAATAATCATGGCAAAATTTGTGACTGCCAAGTCCAGTTTTGCTGTTACATGTAAGACAAGAGTGAAACGGAATTAGCTAGTAAGTTATAGCGTGACAGTTTCACAGCATGAGACGTATCATCTCTCCCCTGCCCGTAATTTTGAAAAGGTATGTTTTACAATATTTTGCAATATGACGTTCATTTCTAAATTATGGCTTATCATAAACTTTAGCTAACCACAAAGCTAGCTAATGCCATGGCTATCAGTGGGAGACCGCTAACATTAATGCGCTTGGAAATCACAACAAACTTATTCTGCCTAAATAAAGTAATTATTACTGTATTTATAACTAGTATATTTGTAGTTCCAGTCCCTGCATTGTAAGTTAGGCACACGAGTGAACTAAAGTGCGCTGCAGCGTTAACGAGTCACATGATGGCTTTACTGCATTTTAGAAGGCAGGCAGCTTATATACTATATATTTTGCTGTTGTTATTTATCAGAACTTCCAGTCTTTCTCAAAGTTATATTTATGAAGCTTACCACGGCTATTAATACTGGTAACTTAGATTTTTTTGTTTTGTTTTTGTTATTGTGTTTTCATCCAAAGGACTTTGTTTCACATCTTAAGTTTGTATTTTTAATACATTTTATTTATCAGAATTTTAATATATTTTTATGTTCCTCTGTTCTGTTGTGACAATAAAACAAACAAGTTTATTTTTAAACTGCATTATCATATTATTTTAGAGATTCATGAATAACTACAAATAACTGATGTAAGGAAAAGTTTTTTTTACGCATTTCTGTTATATATATATATATATATATTTCTATATATATATATATATATCGGCCGATATATCGGAATATCGTATTTTTAAATCACCAAATATTTCGGTATCGGTATTGGCCTTAAAAATCCTTTATCGTTCGGGCTCTATCCCACTCGTTAAGTCCACGAGACCGCAGGGTGTCCCATTTGTCATTTCAGATCTTGCGAGCGCCCCCTTTGAGGTCAATATGCACGATCTCTGGACCGGAGTCTGCACGGTAGCGATCTCTGGACCGGAGTCTGCACGGTAGCGATCTCGGGACCGGAGTCTGCGCGGTAGCGATCTCGGGACCGGAGTCTGCACGGTAGCGATCTCGGGACCGGAGTCTGCGCGGTAGTGATCTCGGGACCGGAGTCTGCGCGGTAGCGGTCTCGGGACCGGAGTCTGCGCTGTAGCGATCTCGGGAGTGGAGTCTGCGCAGTAGCGATCTCGGGACCGGAGTCTGCGCGGTAGCGATCTCGGGACCGGAGTCTGCACGGTAGCGATCTCGGGACCGGAGTCTGCGCGGTAGCGATCTCGGGACCGGAGTCTGCGAGGTAGCGATCTCGGGACCGGAGTCTGCGCGGTAGCGATCTCAGGACCGGAGTCTGCACGGTAGCGATCTCGGGAACGGAGTCTGCACAGTAGCGATCTCGGGACCGGAGTCTGCACAGTAGCGATCTCGGGACCGGAGTCTGCACGGTAGCGATCTCGGGACCGGAGTCTGCGTGGTAGCATTCTCGGGACCGGAGTCTGCGCGGTAGCGATCTCGGGACCGGAGTCTGCACGGTAGCGATCTCGGGACCGGAGTCTGCGCGGTAGTGATCTCGGGACCGGAGTCTGCGCGGTAGCGATCTCGGGACCGGAGTCTGCACGGTAGCGATCTCGGGACTGGAGTCTGCACAGTAGCGATCTCGGGACCGGAGTCTGCGCAGTAGCGATCTCGGGACCGGAGTCTGCACGGTAGCGATCTCGGGACCGGAGTCTGCACGGTAGCGATCTCGGGACCGGAGTCTGCACGGTAGCGATCTCGGGACCGGAGTCTGCACAGTAGCGATCTCGGGACCGGAGTCTGCGCAGTAGCGATCTCGGGACCGGAGTCTGCGCAGTAGCGGTCTCGGGAGTGGAGTCTGCGCGGTAGCGGTCTCGGGACTGGAGTCTGCGCGGTAGCGATCTCGGGACTGGAGTCTGCACAGTAGCGATCTCGGGACCGGAGTCTGCACGGTAGCGATCTCGGGACTGGAGTCTGCACAGTAGCGATCTCGGGACCGGAGTCTGCACGGTAGCGATCTCGGGACCGGAGTCTGCACGGTAGCGGTCTCGGGAGTGTAGTCTGCACAGTAGCGATCTCGGGACCGGAGTCTGCACGGTAGCGATCTCGGGACCGGAGTCTGCACGGTAGCGATCTCGGGACTGGAGTCTGCACGGTAGCGATCTCGGGACCGGAGTCTGCGCGGTAGCGATCTCAGGACCGGAGTCTGCACGGTAGCGATCTCTGGACCGGAGTCTGCACGGTAGCGATCTCGGGACCGGAGTCTGCGCCGTAGCGATCTCGGGACCGGAGTCTGCGCAGTAGCGGTCTCGGGAGTGGAGTCTGCGCGGTAGCGGTCTCGGGACTGGAGTCTGCGCGGTAGCGATCTCAGGACCGGAGTCTGCACGGTAGCGATCTCGGGAACGGAGTCTGCACAGTAGCGATCTCGGGACCGGAGTCTGCACAGTAGCGATCTCGGGACCGGAGTCTGCACGGTAGCGATCTCGGGACCGGAGTCTGCGTGGTAGCATTCTCGGGACCGGAGTCTGCGCGGTAGCGATCTCGGGACCGGAGTCTGCACGGTAGCGATCTCGGGACCGGAGTCTGCGCGGTAGTGATCTCGGGACCGGAGTCTGCGCGGTAGCGATCTCGGGACCGGAGTCTGCACGGTAGCGATCTCGGGACTGGAGTCTGCACAGTAGCGATCTCGGGACCGGAGTCTGCGCAGTAGCGATCTCGGGACCGGAGTCTGCACGGTAGCGATCTCGGGACCGGAGTCTGCACGGTAGCGATCTCGGGACCGGAGTCTGCACGGTAGCGATCTCGGGACCGGAGTCTGCACAGTAGCGATCTCGGGACCGGAGTCTGCGCAGTAGCGATCTCGGGACCGGAGTCTGCGCAGTAGCGGTCTCGGGAGTGGAGTCTGCGCGGTAGCGGTCTCGGGACTGGAGTCTGCGCGGTAGCGATCTCGGGACTGGAGTCTGCACAGTAGCGATCTCGGGACCGGAGTCTGCACGGTAGCGATCTCGGGACTGGAGTCTGCACAGTAGCGATCTCGGGACCGGAGTCTGCACGGTAGCGATCTCGGGACCGGAGTCTGCACGGTAGCGGTCTCGGGAGTGTAGTCTGCACAGTAGCGATCTCGGGACCGGAGTCTGCACGGTAGCGATCTCGGGACCGGAGTCTGCACGGTAGCGATCTCGGGACTGGAGTCTGCACGGTAGCGATCTCGGGACCGGAGTCTGCGCGGTAGCGATCTCAGGACCGGAGTCTGCACGGTAGCGATCTCTGGACCGGAGTCTGCACGGTAGCGATCTCGGGACCGGAGTCTGCGCCGTAGCGATCTCGGGACCGGAGTCTGCGCCGTAGCGATCTCGGGACCGGAGTCTGCGCGGTAGCGATCTCAGGACCGGAGTCTGCGCGGTAGCGATCTCAGGACCGGAGTCTGCACGGTAGCGATCTCGGGAGTGGAGTCTGCGCGGTAGCGATCTCGGGACCGGAGTCTGCACGGTAGCGATCTCGGGACCGGAGTCTGCGCGGTAGCGATCTCGGGACCGGAGTCTGCGCGGTAGCGATCTCGGGACCGGAGTCTGCGCAGTAGCGATCTCGGGAGTGGAGTCTGCGCAGTAGCGATCTCGGGAGTGGAGTCTGCGCGGTAGCGATCTCGGGACCGGAGTCTGGTGTGAAATGATGGTGTGAAATAAACAGTTATGGAAATGTAGAAATTAAAGCTTAAGCTCCAATCTCCTCCCAAAAATCCCCCAAAAAATGTGTTAGTGCCTCAGTGACGATTCACTCAGAGAAGCTGTAAATCTCAGCTGTCAATCATGACGTCACACCCTCCGTTTTTACAGCATCAAATAACAAACTAAAACTAAACTTATTTAAAAAACAAACACTTGAAATGAAATCATTGTGATAAAAACTGTCTAAAATGACAGAAACCATCTTTAGGAAACAATTATTTGAAGTGTAATTTAATTGTTTAGTGTGTCTCGCATCCATTCTAATACATGGAGAGGTGGGGTTTATGAGCTATACTGGGACCAGCCACCGGGGGGCGATCGAGGCGCGGAGGCTTCAGTTTCTGAGAGGAGCGCTGCAGGCTTGGTGTGAACAGGCCTTTAGGATTCTTCAAAAGTGTTACCGGTCAACTGGCGAGTGACACATCTGTTTTATCTACTCGCCAACACTGAACTTTACTCGCATTTGGTGCTTGACGAGTGTTCATTTCAGTGTTCAAACTAGGCGTTTTCAGCTGGAAACTGCACAGCTAGACTGAACCGTGGCATTTCTGCACACACTGTGCGAGCGGTGCGCGGGCGTGCTCTCTGACACTATACCGTACAAACCAGTCCTCTGTGTCATTACGTGAAAGTATCCCATTTCATCTGGTCCCTCTTTGCCAACAGCAAAACAAAAAACACACACTGAAGAATGCATTACTGATGTTGAAGTCGCTGACTCAAGCGTTCCCTTTCATAGGCAACTGGGCAAGACCAATGAAAAGTACAATCGTTGTGCAGCAGCGTTGATTGTGCGGGGAAGCTGTTTGTAATATGGTGACTGCATCTTTCTTGGAAGTGTTTGAAGACCAGGCGTGTGTTTAGAGACACACCTGCATTTGATCACAGACACATGGGGTTTTAATGGACCCCAGGTGCCCTTACATTCATGCGAAAACAAGACAAAGAACCAGCGAAAAAACATCACGGATTGACCATCGGTCACAAAACCATCTAAATATAGGCAGAGCTGAAGTGAGTCTAGCAGGTTTTCTCATACACTGCTGTTTGAATGAGCTGTTCTTGGCACGAGGCCCGGGAATTGAAAGCTGATAAAGAGAGAGAGTTCCTATTCTCCTCCCTATTGTGAGGACATTGTATCCCGCATTTCCCACATAATATAGTACGCCGCGACGCATTGTGAGATCCTGATCAGTGTATCGCCAAAGCAAGTATGTTCTTGTTTCTCTCAGATAGTGAAGCAAACACAGACATGAGTTTTGACAGTGTGATGTCGTTGGTCATGTGCTCACAGGAGGTCTGAGATTATTTATATTCCAACTCCATAGCCATAATGTAAGGGATTATTGCTGCTCACACACCTGTTAAATTCGCCTTGTTCCCATGGCTTTGTCATCACGCCCATGTTCACAATTACCCCGTCTCACTTTAATTACACCTTTATCTAAGCATGTGAAACTAAATTTATACAACAGACTCTGTGTTCTGATTGGTTGAGCTGTGGCTGTGATGCACATGCTAAAGGCAAATGAGCTTCAGTATATGGAAACCGCAACAGCTTATAATGTCTTCACTTAACACTGATCCAAATCATTAGTAATTCCTTGAGTCATTACTGGATTATCTTCACTTTAGAAGTAATTATATGTTATGCATTACACTCATTAATTATGAACGTGTAGTTATTGGTAGTCCTCTGGAGGAAAAAATAGTAGTTATTGATAAGCTAATATTGAACTGCCACATTCAAATGAGCGCTATTACTTATTAATGCGTTAAGTTGTTAGTAGAATGTTATGCGTTACTCATTTGTTAATGTTTAGTTATTCATTAAAGGGGTCATGAACTGAGAAATCTCATTTTCTTTGAGCTTTTGACATATAAGAGGTCATCATACTATAAGAATATCCTGTGCATTTCAGAACTCAAAACTTCCTTGTTAGTCCAAAAACAGGTTTTCTTGTGACCAATCCCAGAGAGCGACTCGTTGTGGAATGAGCCTGTCATAGATGATGAAAGAGCGAAGAAGATCAACGCCTACTTCATCAACGCAGCTTTGGCCACGCCCACTGGAGTGTTAGTGAGATGACGAGGAGAGACGAACGGACTAAAAATAACATTCCCTTCCAAAGGATCCTAATGCTAGGAATGTGCTGATTTATTTTCAACAATGTGAATGTCTCAGTTGAGCATTATTTATCTGTATTCGGTACATTTCTCTGTGGATTCGGCAAATCAGTCGCGTTCAAATCAGAGGCGAAAATCAGGGTAGGAAAAATGCCTTTTATTTCTAAATTAAACCCGAATTTGCTTCAACATTGCAGGGTGCATCAATTTGCAGACACATTGCTTATTCTGATTATTAATGTTAAAGCATTTCACCCAAAACATTTAATTCCGTCCTCATTGTCACGCTCAGGCTGAGGTAACTGAGGTAAAACTCAAATACTTTCAGTACTTGAGATTGTTAGCAGATGAGATAGACTTGTACTGTTAACTTTGAGTCAGACTCGCTGGAGCACACACACACATGCGCGCACTGGGGAGCAACGTTGAGATTAAGGGATGACTTGAAGACGACTTGGATGAGGAACCGCAAAGTAGTCAGGAACAGTGTTGGGGAAAGTTACTTTGAAAAGTAATGCATTACAATATTGCGTCACTCCCTTAAAAAGTAACTAATTGAGTTACTTAGTTACTTTTTAAGAAAAGTAATGTGTTACGTTACTTTTG
This sequence comes from Romanogobio albipinnatus, assembly GCA_023566225.1. Taxonomy (NCBI): domain Eukaryota; kingdom Metazoa; phylum Chordata; class Actinopteri; order Cypriniformes; family Gobionidae; genus Romanogobio; species Romanogobio albipinnatus. The sequence goes on along the minus strand of CM042246.1, from coordinate 53,504,913 downwards.
CGTTACTTTTTCTCACCTGGGCTGGGCTTGTTTTTGTTTTGTTTTATAACAAAAAAAGTTATATCTTTGTAAAGACCTCTTCATACCAAAATTGAAATAGGTAAAAATGCAAATTCACGCATGAACAGTAGAGGGCGCAGCTCCATTCTGGATAATGGGAGAATAGGATGCAGGAGAAAAAAGTTTTACCAATAAAAACAAAAAATCTAGTAATTTTCATCATCAAAGGTCAGCAGCAAGACATTGGTAAATTAAATATAAAGGTAGATTATGCGTACAAATAGTTGTTTTATTTAAAATTTAATTATTGGAGGTTTGCATAGTACTCTTATTTTGCATTTGACTGATTTTATTCATTTTGAGGAGCACAGAATCTTTATTGTGCAAGTGAGATAAATAAATGCTCACATATAGTCTGGAACTACAATAACCCTCATGTGTACACACAACGCCTCTGCACTTATTTTTCTCAACATGGGGGCAGGAGAGCTGTCAGTCAAATTAATGTGAAAAAGTAACTCAGATATTTTGTTGTAAATTTGAAAAGTAATGCGTTGCTTTACTAGTTACTTGGAAAAAGTAATATTATTACGTAACTCAAGTTGTAATGTGTTACCCCCCAACACTGGTCAGGAACATAAAGCAGGTTAGTGTTCTGTAGGGTTAGGGTTTTGTCTCACTAACCCATCAGACGAGGTCAGACTGACTGAGGGAGTGTGTGTGCTCTAGCAACAAGTTTCGCACGCCCCATGAAGCCTTGCGTCAAAAGTGGGAGCGTCTTCCGGTTCGAAGTAAACAAGCGGGACTTTATGCATTTCCAGCGCGCGTTTTCATATCAGACATCGTATAGATTTTTATGCGCATTTATAAAATTCATGCGTATCTTGGCATATCCATTCAGCATTTTTTGATGCGATATCCCAAAATGTGCATAAAAATAGGTGGATGGAAACGTAGCTTATTGACATTCAACAGTTGACAGTCTAGCTATCCAGATTTGCTAACGATGTGGGAACACAACCTCAACGACCTTTCAACAGGGTGAAACAACAGTACCTTGGGAGGATGACGAATCTGAAGTGTCTCAGCCGGAGCAAATTATACATTTTTTATCAGCTTTAATACATCGGACAAAATGTCTTATCAGGGCGATATCATATATCAGCCGATACCGATATTGTGCACCCCTCGAATATTCCGATCTATTATGACCCCTGACCTGTAAAGCTGGCAGAATAATAATAATAATAATACACTGTTTGTTAATTGGCCAGAGGAGAACTGCACCCCGACTGAGCCTGGTTTCTCCCAAGGTTTATTTTTCTCCATTAGGTCTCCTGATGGGGTTTGGTTTCCTTGCCACTGTTGCCTCTGGCTTGGCGTGCTCAGTTGGGAACACTATATTTTTCAACTAAACATCGAAATAAATCGAATTAATAAACTAAATTACTGATCTATTTATTGATCTAAAGCCCACACTGCCACCGTATGGAAATTTAAATGAACTGATGACATCAAATGGCTATACAGCTTAAAGGTCCCGTTTTTTGTGTTTTTTTTGAGGCTTTGATTGTGTTTACAGTGTGCAATATAACATGTGTTCATGTTTCGCGTGTAAAAAAAACAGTATTTTTCACACAATTTACTCATCTGTACACCGCTGTTCTCACTGTCCTAAAAACGACTGATGAGTTCCTTGTTCTATGAAGTCCCTCCTTCAGAAATACGTAACGAGTTCTGATTGTGCCAGCGGTTCCCGTGTTGTGATTTGACCGCAGCTTAGCGAACGTGGAACGGTTCCTGTGTTGTGATTCGACAGCAGCTTAGCGCACGTGGAAAGGTCACTCCTCTTAATGGGAGATGTATGCGCTCAATGATCTCTACAGCATCCCTGGGAAAGCCAAACAAAGGTGATTTGACTCCGGGATGAAAATAACAGCGTCTCGACGACATGGTGACAAACACACTCAAACGCAACACTTCCTTTTCTCCACGCGACACTTCCTCTTCTCCACGTGGGACGGCAACAAGACCACGCCCCCTTTTTTCGCGTATTCTTGTGGGCGGAGGTTAGTCTGTTCTACTGACGTCATTAATGAAGGAAGTACCAGGATGTAGTCCAAGCCGGCCGTTCGCTGTAGGCTTTGAAAGGGAACTTCTGTTAAATAAAATATCTCGCTTGGCATTGAACTTTGAGCTTTATAATTTTACAGGTATTATTTATGCTCTAACATCAACATTACACACTAACTAAAGTTAGAACAGTGGGATCACGAAGAACGGGACCTTTAATAAAACTATGCTGCATTATTTTCCTGTTTAACACATTTATCTACATTGTTAAAAGCGCTGTATAAATAAAGTTGACTTGACTAGTGGTCATTGCCAGGGGTCTCCATCAATATAAGTCTACGGAAATGTTTGGTTTTATCATCCGCTAGGGAGCAATCACAAGTCATATGATCAGTTTGTGTGTGTTTGTGTTCAGAAGCAGAGTTCTGCTGTGGACCACCGCTGGGCAAACTCAAGGGTCTCTGTGTGACTGAACGCAGGGGCTTCATGGACTCTCAAAGGGAAGAGCAGAGGCGTTTGAAGAATGCTCCTTGTGTGATCACACAGTTAATATTCAAAGACCAATGCCTCGTAAAGGAAGTCTTTTAAAGTCTCTGACAAAGCGTGGCCGGCACACAAAGGGACATGACTAAAGAGGCGATGTATACAGCCGGGCGGGGAGGACCGTGGAGGACCGTGGAGGGCTGATCATGTATAGTCAGTCCTTTACATAGACACTGTCCTTCCCACCCTCAACTACACATCAAACAGCACTCACTGAACTACAGCGCACAGATCCTGAGCGTCTGCTGGCTTCACAGTTATCAAGTTATTTTTAAGCTATTTTTTGTTTATGTTTGGTGTCTTTCTATACTTGCTATGAGGTGGATACGGGTAAGGTCAAGCACAGGTCAGGTGGGATGGGTAGGGTTAAGGGTCAACAGTGAAATTATGGATGAGTAAAGTTCCTTGGGACAAACTTTGATGTTGGCTTGACAAAGTCGTATGAAAGGTTTAACGTTTAATAAGCTTTAAACTTTGTGAAGTGGAAAGAGAAACACATTGCTAGAATGATTTAACATGTTGCTAATGGGAATTAGCATATCACTTGCATAATTTAACATGTTGGTGGCATTAGCATGCTTGCTAACATGATTTGGCATTTTGTTAACATGTTTTAACATGCGGCTAGCATGAATTAGCACATTGCTAGCATTGGATTAACACTTTGTTAGCATTAATTATGTTGTTAACATTATTTTGCATGTTGCTAGCATGATTTAACATGTTGTTAACATTAACTAGCATGTTACTAGCATGATTTAACATGTTGCTAACATTAATTAGCATGTTACTAGCATTTTTTAGAACATTGCTATCATGAATTAACACATTTCTAGCATGTTTCTAGCATGTTGCTGGTATGTTTTAACATGTTGTTTACATGATTTGCAAACATGAATTAGCATGTTGCTGGAATGAATTAGCATGTTTCTAACATGTTTTAGCATGTTGCTATTAACACATTACTAGCATTAATTAAGACATTTCTAGCATGTTTCTAGCATGTTTTAACATGTTACTAACATGATTAGCACATTGCTAACATTAATTAGCATGTTTCTAGCATGTTTAAGCAAGTTTTTTAACATTTTTTACCATGTTGTTATCATTAATTAACATGTTGCTAACATGATCCTAATGTGAATTAGCATATCACTAGCATAATTTAACATGTTGGTGGCATTAATTAGCATGCTCGTTAACATGATTTGGCATTTGGTTAGCATGTTTTAACATGTTGATAGCATGAATTAGCACTTCGCTAACATGGATTAACACTTTGTTAGCATGAATTAATATGTTAACATTATTTTCTATGTTGCTGGAATGAAGTAGCATTTTGCTGGCATTTTTTAGCACATTTCTATACATTATTAGCATGAATTAACACATTACTAGCATGAATAAACACATTTCTAGCATGTTTCTAGCATGTTACTAATATAATTAGCACATTGCTAACATTAATTAGCATGTTTCTAGCATGTTTAAGCATGTTGTTAACATGTTTAAACACATTGCTTGCATTAATTATCATTACTGGCACAAATTAACGATTTGCTAACATTTTTCTAGCGTGTTTTAACATCTTGCTAACATGAATTAGCATAATATTAGCATGATTTTAAACACTGCTTGCATGAATTTGCATGTTTGCAAGTATGAATTTGCATGCTGCTAGCATGATTTAACACACTGCTGGCATGAATTAACATGTTACTAACATGATTAGCACATTGTTAACATTAATTAGCATGTGTCAAGCTTGTTGTTAGCATTAAGCATTTAGCATGTTTAAACACATTTGTAGCATAAATTAAAACATTACGGACACAAATTAACGCGTTGAAACATTAGCATGTTTCATGTTGTAACATTATGTTAACATGATTAGCATATTGCTAACACAAATTAGCATTATGCTAACATGAATTAGCATGTTGCTATCATTATTTTAAACACTGCTTGCATGAATTAGCATGTTTGCTAACATGAAATGGCATGTTGCTAACATTAACACCTTGCTAGTAAATTAACATGTTTGCTAGCATGTGGTTAGCATGGTTTGCACATTGCTAGCATGAATTAACACATTTCTAGCATTTGTTTTAACATGTTACTAACATGATTAACACATTGCTAATATTAATTAGTATGTTTTAAGCATGTTGTTAACGTTTTACCATGTTGTTAACATTAATTAGCCTGTTTGCTAACATTGCTAGCACACATTAACACATTGCTAGCATGTTTCATGTTTTAACATTATGCTAACATGATTAGCACATTGCTAAAACGAATTAGCATGATTTTTAATCACACTGCTTGCGTGATTATTTAAAAAAATTATTTTAAACACTGCTTGCATGAATTAGCATGTTTGCTAACATGAAATGGCATGTTTGTTAACAGTATTTAACACCTTGCTAGTAAATTAACATGTTTGCTAGCATGTGGTTAGCATGGTTTGCACATTGCTAACATGAATTAGCCTGTTGCTTACATGTTTAAACACATTTGTAGCGTAAATTAACACATTACGGGCACAAATTAACACGTTGCTAACATGTTTCATGTTGTAACATTATGTTAACATGATTAGCATATTGTTAACACAAATTAGCATGATGCTAGCATTAATTAGCATGTTGCTATCATTATTTTAAACACTGCTTACATGAATTAGCATGTTTGCTAACTTGAAATGGCATGTTGCTGGCATTATTTAACACCTTGCTAGTACTAAATTAAAATGTTTTCTAGCATGTGGTTAGCATGGTTTACACATTGCTAGCATGAATTAACACATTTCTAGCATGTTTTAACATGTTACTAACATGATTAACACATTGCTAATATTAATTAGCATGTTTTAAGCATGTTGTTAACGTTTTACCATGTTGTTAACATTAATTAGCCTGTTGCTAACATTGCTAGCACACATTAACACATTGCTAGCATGTTTCATATGTTTTAACATTATGCTAACATGATTAGCACATTGCTAAAACGAATTAGCATGATTTTTAATCACACTGATTGCGTGATTATTTTAAAACTTATTTTAAACACTGCTTGCATGAATTAGCATGTTTGCTAACATGAAATGGCATTTTACTAGCATGATTTAACACCTTGCTAGCATGAATTAGCAGGTTGTTCTAGGATAGTGATACTCTATGTATTGTATTTGTCATTTGTCAAGCCAAGATAATTACAGAAATGATATTACAGCTGTAATTACATGCAGATATATTTTTAATATAAGTACAATGTATGCACACAATAAGTGAATTATTTAAATGATGCACAGTTAAAGACTCTTGATATAAAGTGGGTCCTGATTCTTTAATGTAATGATTTATACACTCTCTCAAATGTGTGCAGGTTTCCCTCACTGGGCGAGTGTGATCGGGCATGTTCTGCGCCACACACAAAAACAAAGCAGAAACAGACACAAGCCAGTTGCTAATTTTAGAGGTGGGAATGGAGTGTACGTGATTTGTGTGGTGTAAGCCCTTATAACTGTGTATTCAGCAACACACACTCATTTCACAGCCTCATTACGCCCCTTTCCCAGTGCCAGCTGATGATGTCATCCTCACGGCCCTCGTACAGGGCATCTCTGTGTTTGAGAAGGGGGGGCTCGTTTGGCCCCTGGAGTCGAGGGCCCCATCAGAAAGTGCACCCCTCGGGAAGGCTCTTTTTAGCCCGGCTCGGCTCGGCTCGGTCCTCTGTGTTTAGCACTGAATGGGAGACATGCTGGGTCTGGGAGGCGGGCATCGGAGGAGCTGCTTTTGGGATTAACCCTCCATTATTCCCAGCCCTTCCGTCCGCGCTCACCAGTCTTTCCCCGGGCCTTCTATTCATCAGCGCTAAACTGTCGCATAACACCGCCGTCCCTTCTGAGATGTTGGCTAAACAAGACGCCGCTGCACCTCTGATGGACTGGGACAGGCTTTCCCAGAATTCCCAGAAACATCAGCTCTGTGGATATCAGATGACACTGAAACAATAACGCTGTCCTTCACTCGCATTCACCCTATACGAGAACAGTTTAAGCAAAAGTGAAAATTGTGCATTTTTGCGTCAACCTCTTTTTTCTTTTGTAAAACACAAAAGCTTAGCGAGTGATGAAAGTGTACAGTGATCAGGGGCTGTGAGAAACACACACTACAGCCCTGAGGAAGATCACATTGAAGGATTCACCCAAAAAATGAACCTTCTGTCATCATTTACTCGACCTCATGTCGTTCCAAACCCATAAGAGGAACACAAATGAAGATATTTCTTAGACTATCTATCTATCTATCTATCTATCTATCTATCTATCTATCTATCTATCTATCTATCTATCTATCTATCTATCTATCTATCTATCTATCTATCTATCTATCTATCTATCTATCTGCTATCTATCTATCTGCTATCTATCTATCTATCTATCTATCTATCTATCTCTATCTGCTATCTATCTATCTGCTATCTATCTATCTATCTATCTATCTATCTATCTATCTATCTATCTATCTATCTATCTATCTATCTATCTATCTATCTATCTATCTATCTATCTATCTATCTATCTATCTATCTGCTATCTATCTATCTGCTATCTATCTATCTATCTATCTATCTATCTATCTATCTATCTATCTATCTATCTATCTATCTATCTATCTATCTCTATCTGCTATCTATCTATCTGCTATCTATCTATCTGCTATCTATCTATCTATCTATCTATCTATCTATCTATCTATCTATCTATCTATCTATCTATCTATCTATCTATCTATCTATCTATCTGCTATCTATCTATCTATCTATCTATCTATCTATCTATCTATCTATCTATCTATCTATCTATCTATCTATCTATCTATCTATCTATCTATCTATCTATCTATCTATCTATCTATCTATCTAAATATTATGTATCTATTTATCATCAGTCTGCATGTCTATCAGTCCATTCATCCTTTCATTCGTCCGTTCATCCATCCATCTGTCCATCCGTCCGTCTGCCCGTCCGTCCGTCCATCCATCCATCCATCCATCCATCCAATCATCCATCCATCCAACCATCCATCTTCTTATCCATCCTTCCATCCATCCGTCCATTCCTCCATCCATCCATCCGTCCGTCCGTCCGTCCGTCCGTCTGTCCTTCCATCCGTCCGTCCATCCGTCTGTCCATCCATCCATCCATCCGTCCATCCATCCATCCATCCATCCATCCATCCATCCATCCATCCATCCATCCATCCATCCATCCATCCATCCGTCCGTCCTTCCATCCAACTGTCCATCCATCCATCCAACTGTCCATCCATCCATCCATCTATCCGTCCGTCCGTCCTTCCATCCAACTGTCCATCCATCCATCTATCTATCCATCCATCCATCCATCCGTCCATCCATCCATCCATCCACCCATCCTTAAAGTTTTGTCTTTAAAAAGACACCGAACTTAAGTCTGTGCTCCAAAATATTCAAGATTTATGACAGTTTAATTTGGAAATGTCATTTTCAGGATTATGCCAATGAAAGTCAATGAATGGAATGTAATTTAGTCCCATAAAATCTCCTAAAAATACAAAATATGAAATAAAAAAACACTATCGAACTACAAATAGTGCATTCATTTATTTGTATTATAAATAATAATAATTTTTTTGACGGTCATGTGAGGAGCAGTGTTGCAGAAACAATCAATCAATAAGAGGCAAATACACTAAACCGATTCACATCTTATTCACCCAAAAAGGTGTCCGAGTGCACTGACCTCCCCAACAGACCAAAGAGAGGCAGTGTGTTGGGCCAGAGGAGAGAAAGAGGAGCCGCGGCCGGTGAAGGGTGGTCTGCACAGAGATGGGGAAACTCAATCTGTCATTGCCAAGCGGTTTTGTCAGGCTGAGCACACAGACTAAGCTCTAGTTGGACGCAGCACAGCCCTGTAGACAGTAAAGAAACCAATCAATGCTAATTAGCATTATTAGCAACAATGACCAGCCTCCTGCCTGGCTCTCTTTGTTTGGCCTCTCATGCCGGAGAAGCTGCTAAAATAAGGGGAATTTGACCGAAGCCAATGAAAACACTTGACCCTTCAGTGCTCCTCTGTTGTTGTTTCCCCAGAGGAACGTTTTATTGCTAACAGGTTGACTTAATGCTTGAGTTTGGAGATGCTTCATTTACTTAATTTTCTCCTAAAATTCCTCAGCACTAATCAAATGGAAGAGAACATTTTGTAAATAATCATATTTATGGCTACATATGTCTTCCTTTGCCATCACCACTGTCTCTCTTCTCCGTCTCTCCTAAAAGAATGGCAAAATGGCGAGTTCTGTGTGAAATCTGTTAAATGTGAGCCATGTGTCCTTGTTTACATCACACACACACCATCCTCCCCTCGCTGTCTGATGTGAAAATTCAGTGTTGGTCCAGAACTCAAACACAGATTGAATGACCATCACTCAGCAAACCTTAACCCCCGCAGTCGGGAAGAACAATAAATAAATAAAAGAGCTCTTCCCTGGCCTTACACTCCCACCTGAGCCGGAGCTCCAGCGTGAAGGTTAATCCGGCAGGCTTCAGGTTATCATGGGTAACTTTAGCTCATCCACTGGGTCTGTGGGTGCAGCTATGTCAACATCAGGCCTGTGTGTTTGAAACAGAAACAGACGCGTCCCAGCGGGAGGAAATCAGCAGGGAGCGCGAGGTGTTGAGCTCTGTCATCCTGTTGTTGATGGTCCACACCTGTCTGTTGTCTTTGGGTCATCTAAGAGACTGTTCGGGACATTAGTAGGGTTGATGTTTACTCTAGGAAGTGATGGATGCTGGTGACCCTAGTTACACTGGCTTGACAAGAATAACACTGCTTTTGTAACAACTTTTCCCAAATCTCTAAAGAGAGGCCTTAACCCCTCCAAACTTTCAACTTTTATCTTGCTCAGGCTGTTTCCTAAGCCATAACAAACCATCAACATCTGACTGCAATGAGTTCTCAAGCTACAGATCCTCAGCCTCTTCATGCTTTTTTATTTTTTTAATTGATCAAACTTTTTACTGTAGTGGTCAATGAAAATGTCTTAAAGGGGATCAATTATGCAAAATTCACTTTTACATGGTGTTTGAACATAAATGTGTTGGCAGTGTGTGTACACAACTACCCTATAATGGTGAAAATCCACACACTCGTTTTTTTTATCTCCATAAATCATTAGCAGTGTCTCAGAACAAGCGTTTGCAGATTCTAGCAGTGATGTCACATATGCTTAGGCTCCTCCCATGACTGCTGACAGACTCCGCCCTTTTAGCATAGACCCCGCCCATGACTGCTGATAGACCCCGCCATATTAACATAGACCCCACCCACGACTGCTGATAGACTCTGCCCTATTAGCATAGACCCCACCCACTCATGCTGACAGACTCCGCCCTATTAGCATAGAACCCACCCATGACTTCTGACAGACTCCGCCCTATTAGCATAGACCCCACCCATGACTGCAGACAGACTCCGCCCTATTAGCATAGATCCCACCCATGACTGCTGACAGACTCCGCCCTATTAACATAGATCCCACCCATGACTGCTGACAGACTCCGCCCTATTAGCATAGACCCCGCCCATGACTGCTGACAGACTCCGCCCTATTAGCATAGATCCCACCCATGATGGCTGACAGACTCCGCCCTATTAACATAGACGACAGACTCCTTCTTATTAGCATAGAACCCACCCATGACTGCTGACAGACTCCGCCCTATTAGCATAGACCCCACCCATGACTTCTGACAGACTCCACCCTATTAGCATAGACCCCGCCCATGACTGCTGACAGACTCCACCCTATTAGCATAGACCCCACCCATGACTGCTGACAGACTCCGCCCTATTAACATAGACGACAGACTCCACCCTATTAGCATAGACCCCAATACTCACGGGCGTTTAAAGATACGTGCACAAAAACAGCATGTTTTTCCTTCCACTCAAAAATGGGCATTTATAACATGACACAAAATACTGTAGCAACATTGATCTATTCCTCCTGGTGCATATACAGCATCATTCAAAGGTTTGGCGTCAGTATTTTAACTGTTTTTGAAGGACTCTGAGGAGAGCGGGGCTGAGCCGTCTCTTTGTGCGGTGTTCTGGGGTCGTACAGTCAGCTCCACTCACCCGTAAACAGACACACTTACAGGACACGGGGGTCATGCTTGAGGCGTTCATTTAAACAGGCTATGCTTGATTACCCCGCATATCTCAGTCCTAATGAGCTCATTCACATGGAGCACAGATTGAGCACGAGCTCTATGAGATCTCAGGCTCTGCCTCGGCCCTTTGATCCTGACACCTCGCTGTCACATGTGAACACAGCGGGCAGATACTGTCATTAACCCTGTTCAAGAGCCTGGGGTCAGTCAGAGTGGCCAATGGTAGAGTCTCTTATGATCACCAAGGCTTACCATTTAAAATAACAAAAATATCAATGTTGAAATCTGTGGAAACTGGTGTGCACATAAAACTAACATCAGAGTCACAACAGGAAGAAGTCCATGGGCTGTAAAGGTGAGCTTCCACTGCTAGACTAATCATAACATGTGGGCAGGACTTTTATTATTTTAACATTTGCCGCCAGGTAAAATCCCCTGGGTCTTCAATGGAGTACAGAAATATACACAAAACAGACACAGTGCTTTAAATGGAGCGTGTTTAAGATGCATGAGAGTGTTTCAAACCACAGATTGCACAAAGCACAGAACAATAACGGCGCTGCACATGTGCTCATGCTGGACCTCTGAAGGGAAGCAGATCCACAGGAATAAAGCCCTCGGTTAGGTGTGGAGGAGGACCAGCTCTGCTCAAACACACCACACACAGCAGATGCTACACAGCCCATCTACAGCGGCTCACTGCTCATTTACAAGCCCACCGTTCATTATCATCTAGGGTTCAAATAGTAGAACAGACTAGAGTAGAGTATGACATAATAGAGTAGAGTAGAGTAGAGTAAAGTAGAACAAAATAGAGTAGAGTGTAAAGTAGAACAAAATAGAGTAGAGTAGAGTAGAGTAGAGTAGAGTAGAATAGAGTATGACAGAATAGAGTAGAGTAGAATAGAATAAAGTAGAGTAGAACAGAACATAGTAGAGTAGAACAGAATAGAATAGAGTATGACAGAATAGAGTAGAGTAGAGTAGAACAGAACATAGTAGAGTAGAACAGAATAGTAGAGTAAAGTAGAGTAGAATAGAGTAGAACAGAAGAGTAAAGGAAAGTAGAATAGAGTAAAGAAGAATAGAATAAAGTAGAGTATAATAAAAGTAGAGTAGAACAGAATAGAATAGAGTAAATTAGAATAGAGTAGAGTAGAACAGAATAGAGTAGAGTATGACAGATTAGAGTTGAACAGAATAGAGTAGAGTAGAATAGAACAGAACAGAAGAGTGAAGGAAAGTAGAATAGAGTAAAGTAGAATAGAATAAAGTAGAGTATAATAAAAGTAGAGCAGAACTGAATAGAAAAGAGTAAAGTAGAATAGAGTAGAGTAGAGTATAACAGAATAGAGTAGAGTAAAGTAAATCAGAATAGAGTAGAGTAGAACAGAACAGGGTAGAACAGAAGAGTAGAGTAGAATAAAGTAAAGTAGAATAGAGTAGAGTAAAGTTGAATAGAAGAAAGTAGAGTACAGTAATAAAAGTAGAGAATAGAATAAAGTAGAGTACAATAAAAGTAGAGTAGAACAGAATAGGGTAGAATAAAATAGAGTAGAACAGAAGAGTAGAGTAGAGTAAAGTAGAGTAGAATAGAGTAGAGTAGAAGAGTAGAGGAAAGGAAAGGAAAGTAGAATAGAGTAGAATAGAGTAAAGTAGAATAGAATAAAGTAGAGTAGAGTATAATAAAAGTAGAGTAGAACAGAATAGAGTAGAGTAGAGTAGAATAGAGTAGAGTAGAACAGAAAAGAGTAGAGTATGACAGAATAGAGTAGAGAAAATTAGAGTAGAGTAGAGTAGAACAGAACAGAAGAGTAGAGTAAAGTAAAGTAGAATAGAGTAGAGTAGAACAGAATATAGTAGCGTATAATAAAAGTAGAGTAGAACAGAACAGAATAGAGTAGAGTAGAATAGAGTAGAGTAGAACAGAATAGAGTAGAGTATGACATAATAGAGTAGAAAAGAATAGAGTAGAGTATGACAGAATAGAGTAGAGTAGAACAGAACAGAACCGAGTAGAATAGAAGAGTAAAGTAGAATAGAGTAATACAAGTAAAGTAGATCAGAAAAGAGTAGAGTAGAATAGAGTACAACAGAAAAGAGCAGAGTAGAACAGAATAGCATAGAGTAGAATATAGAAGAGCAGAGTAGAACAGAATAGAGAAGAACAGAATAAAGAAGAGTATAACAAAAGTAGAGTAGAACAGAATAAAATAGAATAAATTACAACAGAATAGAATAGAGTATAAAATAATGGAGTAGAGCAGAGTATACTAGAATAAAGTAGAGTAGAATAGAGTAGAATAAAGTAGAGTAGAATAGAGTAGAATAAAGTAGAGTATAATAGAGTAGAATAAAGTAGAGTAGAATAGAATAGAGTATAAAATAATGGAGTAGAGCAGAGTATACTAGAATAAAGTAGAGTAGAATAGAGTAGAGTAGAATAAAGTAGAGTAGAATAGAGTAGAATAAAGTAGAGTAGAATAGAATAGAATAAAGTAGAGTATAATAGAATAGAGCGAAGTAGAACAGAACAGAGTAGAATAGAGTAGAGTAGAACAGAATAGAGTAGAACAGAATAGAACAGAGTAGAATAGAGTAGAACAGAATAGAACAGAGTAGAATAGAGTAGAACAGAATAGAATAGAACAGAGTAGAATAGAGTAGAACAGAATAGAGAAGAACAGAATAGAGTAGAATAGAGCAGAGCAAAATAGAACAGAGTAGAACAGAATAGAGTAGAATAGAATAAAGTGGAGTATAATAGAATAGAGAAGAGTGGAATAGAATAGAATAAAGTGGAGTATAATAGAGTAGAACAGAATAGATTAGAACAGAATAGAGCAGAGTAGAATGGAGTATAACAGAATAGAGTAGAACAAAAGAGTAGAGTAGAGCAGAAGAGAGTGGGGTAGAATATAATAACGTAGAGTAGAACAGAATAGAGTAGAATAGAGTAGAACAAAAGAGTAGAGTAGAGCAGAAGAGAGTGGGGTAGAATATAATAACGTAGAGTAGAACAGAATAGAGTAGAATAGAGTAGAACAAAAGAGTAGAGTAGAGCAGAAGAGAGTGGGGTAGAATATAATAACGTAGAGTAGAACAGAATAGAGTAAAATAGAGTAGAACAAAAGAGTAGAGTAGAGCAGAAGAGAGTGGAGTAAAATAGCATAGAATAGAATAGAGTAGAATAGAGTAGAGTGCAAGAGGATTCATGAGCAGCTGTAAAAATGAGTTTTAACTATTGGAAGTGCAGCAGGGAAAAAAAGTCTCCTCGACAGTGAAATCACTCACACAGCGGCTCTTTGAGGGCGGGGCAAAGCAGTCAGTAGGCGGGCATTATGCAAATGTGTAACACGGTGACGTAGCAAAGTCTTGGAAATAATGGCATGACTTCAAACGAGGCATTTCAGGCAAGTGTTTTCAGCCTGCACTTCCTTTGGTGTGAAATGTGTGTTTGTAAGAGGTGCTAGGGTGTTTCGGGCGGCTGCTTGCCGGCTGAAGATAAAAGAGTCCTCCCGCAAGTGTCTATTCTTGATACGGCAACGTCCCTCTTTCAATGTAAATCTAATAATTCTGCAAGAAACACAGGATGTGCTAATCTAAACAGCATCAATGCCAAACTAATGCCACCGACCCTAACCTGGGACAGGATGTGATCGATGCTTTCAGAGAACAGGAGGAAGTTCCTCCTCAGACAAAGGTGAGCCAAGATTCATGTGTTATCTGTGCTGGACCTCCCGTTAAACCTGAACCCGACTTTATCTGGATTAATGAGCTAAATAACGTTTCACTTGAATGAATGCTTCCCTGGATGGAGCTCTTTATTGTTATTCATTCAGTGCACATCAAAGACCCTCTCTACAGCCCAGTCGGACCTCAGACAACGGGACAGGTTCGTTTGACAAGCCAATTAAACCAAAGCAAGAGAGGAGCTCCGCTTCAGCAGGGTGGTCTCCAGCTCTCTGTTTTAGACTAAATCTTTAGTTGTGTCTACATTTGCCACTACATAACAAAAGTAGCCCAATGGCCAATCAAAAACAGCCCAAAATTACCCACTGCCAAATATCAAAACTCAAAATATGACACTCAATATTGAAAATCCCTGGTAATGATAACACAGTGTGTTTTCGTAAAGGAGCTCAAAGGCGCCAACTCAAATTACACACATTAGTTCAATCAAATTCACTTTCATGAGTGTTTAGAACTTTCTCTTTTGAGTTCTCAAAACTGACACATTTAGAGTCATCTGGACTGTTTCATTGTTTTGAGTTTAATGAACTCGTTTAATTTAGACAAACTTAAATTTAACTGAAACTGGGCTGGGATTTCTATTTCCCAGCATGCTTTGCCATGACACTCAAAAGGGAGAGTAAATGCTAAAATTAAGTGTTATATAATGTTTATAATGTTTTTTTTTTTATGTTTTGCAAGATTAATGTTAAGTGCACTGCAAACCCGAATAAGTTGGCAAAACTAAAAAAAACAACAACCTCAAACCAGTTCATCATTTTGAGCGTTAGGCCCATTGGCCAATCAAAAACAGCCCATTGACCGATCAAAAACAGCCCATTGACCAATCAAAAACAGCCCATTGGCCGATCAAAAACAGCCCATTGACCAATCAAAAACAGCCCATTGACCAATCAAAAACAGCCCATTGGCCGATCAAAAACAGCCCATTGACCAATCAAAAACAGCCCATTGACCAATCAAAAACAGCCCATTGGCCGATCAAAAACAGCCCATTGACCAATCAAAAACAGCCCATTGACCAATCAAAAACAGCCCATTGACCAATCAAAAACAGCCCATTGGCCGATCAAAAACAGCCCATTGACCAATCAAAAACAGCCCATTGACCAATCAAAAACAGCTCATTGGCCAATCAAAAACAGCCCATTGACCAATCAAAAACAGCCCATTGACCAATCAAAAACAGCCCATTGACCAATCAAAAACAGCCCATTGGCCGATCAAAAACAGCCCATTGACCAATCAAAAACAGCCCATTGACCAATCAAAAACAGCCCATTGGCCAATCAAAAACAGCCCATTGGCCAATCAAAAACAGCCCATTGACCAATCAAAAACAGCCCATTGGCCGATCAAAAACAGCCCATTGGCCGATCAAAAACAGCCCATTGACCAATCAAAAACAGCCCATTGACCAATCAAAAACAGCCCATTGGCCGATCAAAAACAGCCCATTGACCGATCAAAAACAGCCCATTGACCAATCAAAAACAGCCCATTGGCCGATCAAAAACAGCCCATTGACCAATCAAAAACAGCCCATTGGCCGATCAAAAACAGCCCATTGGCCAATCAAAAACAGCCCATTGACCAATCAAAAACAGCCCATTGACCAATCAAAAACAGCCCATTGGCCGATCAAAAACAGCCCATTGGCCGATCAAAAACAGCCCATTGGCCAATCAAAAACAGCCCATTGACCAATCAAAAACAGCCCATTGGCCAATCAAAAACAGCCCATTGACCAATCAAAAACAGCCCATTGACCAATCAAAAACAGCCCATTGGCCGATCAAAAACAGCCCATTGACCGATCAAAAACAGCCCATTGACCAATCAAAAACAGCCCATTGGCCGATCAAAAACAGCCCATTGACCAATCAAAAACAGCCCATTGGCCGATCAAAAACAGCCCATTGACCAATCAAAAACAGCCCATTGGCCGATCAAAAACAGCCCATTGGCCAATCAAAAACAGCCCAAATGGCCCAAATATCGAAACTCAAAATGTGACACTCCCATGCAAACTTTAAAATTTGACCTTGAATTTCAAATGAAAAACCACTGGTAATGATAACCAGGAGCTCAAAGGCGTCCTACTGTAGAAATAAGTTATGAAGGTTTTTACATTACATAACTCATCAACTTTTGTCATACAAGAGTTTAAGTTATAAAAGATTAGACTCTCAACCCTCATTTTTAAAGTCAGTTAAATGTAATTTAAGTTGATTGGCCTTCATTGTTCACTGATTTTTACAGTGTTTAGAAACATCATCTAGCACAGTTTAATCATCGGCAGAATATAACATCCTTCTGAAGCATTTCAGTCAAATATCATTTGTGTCAAACATTTAAGAAAACCCTCAGAACTAAATGGTGGTTTTACTGCTGGTTTTTTTTATTCTAACTCAATATTATAATAGCTAAACTGTGAATAATCTGAACAGAAACTGAATAAAGGAAGGAGAGGCTATTTCAGCTCAGACACACTGTCTGCTAATCTGACACTGGATGAGTTAAAGATCACGACCTCCTGCTAATGCTTCTTTGACCCCTGGACGGTCCAGAGATCACTTACGATCTCCCGTGTAGTCTCTAAATCTGTGGGCAAACACTGAAAACCCCATCAGTCTCATGGCTGGACGCAGAGCGGCCACATCTGCTGCTTGATGATGAACAGCGGGAGGATTTGAGGTGGTTGTGTCTGTTGGTAAACACTCGTGATGCTGCAATCCCAGAAGAGCAGTGAGAGTGGCCATTAAGACCAGAAGGAAAGCACCCATCAGCCCTGAGATGACAGAAGAGTTCCTGATAAAGCTCACTCCCACCCAAACAATTACGCAACTGATCCTGTTTCAACAAATGCTTAAAACACTCACAAAAATGTGCAGCATTTAATCCACGATTTGATAACATGCTCCACTCTTTTAGTGGGATGGGATTTTTAAGGGGTCGTGACATCCTTGACATTTTGGCATATCAGATGCAACATCCTCAGGACAAAATGACTTCCTTCAGAGCAAGACATCGACAAAATAGTTTAATATCATCACACTATAGGCTCCGCCCACCCGCATTTAAATAATAATTAAAAAGCATGTCATGACCTCTTTAAAGCTCTATAATGATGTCAGCTTGTACTGGTGGAAATCACAGAGGTATAAAAATAGGAACAAACCGTGACGCCATTTTAAGTAGAGCTGACCTCTCCACTGAAGTGAGAGCGATTCAAATCAAATCAAATCAAATCAAATCACTTTATTTGTCACTCTACCATATGCACAAGTGCAACAGCAGGTGAAATTCTTAGGTGCAGTTCCGAGCAACATAGTAGTCATGACATGACATGTACAACATTTAAGCAACAACAGATTACACATCTGATGCGCACACAATTACTCACAGCACAGTATACACTACAATAAACAATAATAATTTACACAATGTGAGTGTAGTTCTCACAGCTTTAAACAATATACACATACTTACAATATACATATACTTTAAACAATATACACTAAACATACACTAAACAATATACATTACGCTATAATAGTAATAATAATATACAATGTATAGTATAAAATATTATTCACAGATTGAAAAATTGAAATCCAAAGTGCAATAGATGCTGTATGATAAATGATAAAGAATAAATGATAAATAAATGTGTATATAATGTGTGTGTGTATCTACAGTGGGTTGTGCGGAGTGATATTCTGTCCAGTGTGTGTTATGATCCTGATGGATCAGGAGTTAAGTAGTCTGATTGCTTGTGGGAAGAAGCTGTTCTGGAGTCGGCTGGTGCGTGTTCTGATGCTGCGGTACCGTCTGCCTGATGGCAGCAGTGAGAGCAGCCCATGGTTCGGGTGGCTAGAGTCTCTGAAGATCCTCTGAGCTCTCTTCACACACCGCCTGGCGTAAATGTCCTGGAGGGAGGGAAGCTCACCTCCGATGATGCAGCTGGCCGTGCGCACTACCCTTTGCAGGGCCTTGCGGCTGCGGGCGGTACTGTTGCCGTACCAGGTGGTGATGCAGCCAGTCAGCAGGCTCTCGATGGTGCAGGTGTAGAAGCGTGTGAGGATGTGGCGGTTCATTCCAAACCTCCTCAGCCGTCGCAGGAAGAAAAGGCGCTGATGAGCCTTCTTCACAACGGCCTCAGAGTGGACGGACCATGAGAGTTCCTCTGTGATGTGGACACCGAGGAACTTGAAGCTGCTGACTCTCTCCACCGGTGCTCCATCGATGGTGATGGGGCGGTGTTCTCTCTCATTCCTCCTGAAGTCGACCACCAGCTCCTTGGTCTTGCTGACGTTGAGGGAGAGGTTGTGCTCCTGACACCACCGTGTCAGAGTGTGCACCTCCTCTCTGTAGGCCGTTTCATCATTGTCGGTGATAAGACCTACCACCGTCGTATCGTCAGCAAACTTGATGATGGTGTTGGAGCTGTGGGTTGCCACACAGTCATGTGTGTACAAAGAGTACAGGAGTGGGACAACACTTGTGTGTGGGATTCACACAACAGCTGAGCTGCACATTTCCCTCCATCCTTCCATCCTTCCGTCCATATATCCATCTATCTATCTATCTATCTATCTATCTATCTATCTATCTATCTATCTATCTATCTATCTATCTATCTATCTATCTATCTATCATCTATCCATCCATCCATCCATCCATCCATCCATCCATCCATCTAACAATCAATCTATCCATCCATCCATTCATCCATCCATCCTCTATCAATCCATCCATCCATCCATCCTCTATCAATCCATCATCTATCAATCCATCCATCCATCCATCCATCCATCCATCAATCCATCTATCCGTCCATCCATCTATCCATCTATCCATCCATCCATCCATCCATCCATCCGCATATGTCTGTACAAAGTTATACAAAAAGTACCGTCTAGAGATGTTTGGCAGATTTATGAGGGACTGTGAACCTGCCTGGGGCTTTAATTGTACTCTGTGATGGAGCTGTTGCCAGACGGGCTGTTATAACGCCCTTTCCTTTGGCTTCCTTTCCATGCACTTCCACGGTTGCCTTCAGCCAACCCGATTTCCTCTTTCTTCCGTTCTCATAGGCACACAAACCCAAGCCACAGTTGTGCTGAATCAAGGCAACACACACAGAACATCAGTCAGACACCACACAGACTCCCACAATCCTCAGACGGAAACTGATACTGGTCACACTCAGTGGTGTGGCGGATGGGAACGTGATTTCTGCCGAGGGGGGCCGTGGTCTTGCCCCACGCCACTGCTCACACTGTTCTGATGATAAGCTCTTTGTTTTAATTTCTTGACCCACAATTAGAATGGACTTGGTCTGTAAGTGTTTCATCTGCTGACAATAGATTACTGCCTGCATTGGCTGTTGTAAATATGAGCCTATTTCCTGATATTTCTCCAGCGTTGAGGAACATAAACAGGATACCTAAGGAGGAAAAGGGTTGGTCCCTGAGGTAAACTTCGTCATCCATGACAGTGGATTTACACAACATTATGGACGTTTTTACACTTTAAATACACATTTTGTGGTGATTGCTTGAGCAAAACGTGTTAAAATATGATTGCTAAGGTGTTCTGGGATGCATTTCCCAAAAGTATCATTAGCCAACTATGGTCGCAAATTGCAAACATTGTTTTTCCCGAAACTGTAGTTCCATTGAACATTCGCAAACATCTTTTTAAAACAGAAAACAGCATATTGTTTCTTGTTAGTTTAAAATCTGGATGTAAATAGATACAATACATTCTACCTTTCTTCCAATCAACCTCATTCTGTCTTTTAGCTTGTCAGGAGAATAAAAGCAGTTTTTGAATATGTGAAATGTTCACGTCATGCTGAAGAGCACACAAGAGAGAACGAACCACGATGAATCAAACATCTGTAAATGTTCATTTTATTTCTTAATTTACAGCACTAATCTGACATTAATTTGTTCTCAAACAAATGAATTATCCAAATGAGTTATTAATCCACCATGGATAACCAACGGATGTTATGGTTTTATGACTAGCTAGTTAGTTTCTCTGATGATGCGTTGTACAATAGAGCGCAACAGTTCGGTTCTGGAAGTAAAATCTCCATTCATTTTCCAGGGAAACGTATTTTTAACGATAACTTATAAACCTTTGAGTCACATTTTCTTCTGTTGAAGCCGTCCCGTCAACCTGCATTATTAAAACAATTTTATTTAATAATTGTGCTTAACAGCAGAATTCGTGGTGAAAAACTACATTACCCATAATGCTGTTTAGCTCCACCCACTCTCATGAAGCACTGCGAATGACGTAATCAAGTCGTAATCAATATATATATATATATATATATATATAAAGGATTATTAGGAACACCATACTAATACTGTGTTTGACCCCTTTGGCCTTCAGAACTGCCTTAATTCTACGTGGCATTGATTCAACAAGGAGCTGAAAGCATTCTTTAGAAATGTTGGCCCATATTGATAGGATAGCATCTTGCAGTTGATGGAGATTTGTGGGATGCACATCCAGGGCACGAAGCTCCCGTTCCACCACATCCCAAAGATGCTCTATTGGGTTGAGATCTGGGGACTGTGGGGGCCATTTTAGTCCAGTGAACTCATTGTCATGTTCAAGAAACCAATTTGAAATGATTCGAGCTTTGTGACATGGAGCATTATCCTGCTGGAAGTAGCCATCAGAGGATGGGGTACATGGTGGTCATAAAGGGATGGACATGGTCAGAAACAATGCTCAGGTAGGCCGTGGCATTTAAACCATGCCCAATTGGCACTAAGGGGCCTAAAGAGTGCCAAGAAAACATCCCCCACACCATTACACCACCACCACCAGCCTGCACAGTGGTAACAAGGCATGATGGATCCATGTTCTCATTCTGTTTACGCCAAATTCTGACTCTACCATCTGAATGTCTCAACAGAAATCCAGACTCATCAGACCAGGCAACATTTTTACAGTCTTCAACTGTCCAATTTTGGTGAGCTTGTGCAAATTGTAGCCTCTTTTTCCTATTTGTAGTGGAGATGAGTGGTACCTGGTGGGGTCTTCTGCTGTTGTAGCCCATCCGCCTCAAGGTTGTGCGTGTTGTGGCTTCACAAATGCTTTGCTGCATACCTCGGTTGTAACAAGTGGTTATTTCAGTCAAAGTTGCTCTTCTATCAGCTTGAATCAGTCGGCCCATTCTCCTCTGACCTCTAGCATCAACAAGGCATTTTGGCCCACAGGACTGCCGCATACTGGATGTGTTTCCCTTTTCACACCATTCTTTGTAAACCCTAGAAATGGTTGTGTGTGAAAATCCCAGTAACTGAGCAGATTGTGAAATACTCAGACCGGCCCGTCTGGCACCAACAACCATGCCACGCTCAAAATGGCTTAAATCACCTTTCTTTCCCATTCTGACATTCAGTTTGGAGTTCAGGAGATTGTCTTGACCAGGACCACACCCCTAAATGCATTGAAGCAACTGCCATGTGATTGGTTGATTAGATAATTGCATTAATGAGAAATTGAACAGGTGTTCCTAATAATGCTTTAGGTGAGTGTATGTATATATATATATATATATATATATATATATATATATATATATATATATATATATATATATATATATATATATATATATATACACTACAATCCCATGAAACATTGCGAACAATAATTAAAAAAAATTAAATAAATAATAATATATATATTTATTATAGTTTTTTTTTCAATTATTCTGTTCGCAAAGTTTCATGGGATTGTAGTTCTTTCCCTCACTAAAGCCGTTAACTTCACAGTCTTTGTATTTTTGTCCAATTTTCAAACAGTTTTTTGCTTCAAATCAAAGTTTGTACTGTTATGCTTTTCCTCATAGCTGGTTGGTTTGGTTCATGGCTTATAACGCTTTCATGAAGGCTTTTTTAAAATCCCTATGGGAGAAATGAATAGAAAAGTATGCTTTCTGAACCAGTGCCACTAAAAAAGTGGGTGGGCACTAATTTTACATGCACAGATTTTCATCTACCCTGCTGAATCCAGCATAAACCAGCAAACTGATGACCAGCAAATTAGAAAACCAGCAACCAATGCTGGTCCCAAAATGAAAAGCAAACCCTTATGCTGATGGAGATGAGCAGCAGGGTAGTCTAGATGAATCCAATCTGATTGCAGATTTCAAAAGTATTGGTAATGTACCCTAAACGTTGCAGTCCAATGCAAATAACTTTGCATGTGTGTTACACCAACTGTAAACCAAATCAATGCTTCAGTCGCCACATTCAGAAACAGAGAAAGCCACTGCGCGCATGACAGTCACAACAAAAAAGGCTTTTTTAAAGTTTACATAAGGGGCCGGTGTAGTTTAGGGCACCTCTTACAGTTCTTGCGACACTCCTAAACTGCTACCAATAGATGTGATAAGTGGAGATAATTTGCGCCTGAACAGACTGAACAGCACAGTATTGTCTTTGGGCAAATAAACAGGGTGATTTCTGCACTCAGGCGGTATTGGGATGAGCCGCTGACTGAGCACATTGTGCCTCTGGTGCTTTTGCCTTACAAGGTGGGCTGGTTATGTAACTGCATTGAAGAGGGGGGCCAAGGGCAAGGTTTTCTCGGGAAGAGGGGCAAAGTGAATGACTTTCTGATGGGAATGAGGCACAACATTGGCTTGTTTGCCCAGAATTGGACATGGCTCAGATATTCCATGACTCCTGCTGATAGCGCGCCTCTTGAGGCCAGGGGAGCGAGGTTTACACACACAGCTCTTACTGGTCTACGTCCATTACACTCACCCCCCTAAACCTCACTCCCATCCGGGTCACACCACCAAATGTAATTGGTCCATCTCAACTCGCTCCGAGCGGGATTCGAACCGGGGTCTCCAGTGTGGGAGGTGGGTGTGCTAACAAGGACTCTAAAGACCACAGCCGTTAGCGTCAGTCGCTAGCGCGCCTCTTGAGGCCAGGGGAGTGAGGTCTACACACAGCTCTTATTGGTCTACGTCCATTACACTCACTCCCCTAAAACTCACTCCCATCCGGGTCACGGCACCAAATGTAACCAGCCAAACTCAACCCGCTCCGAGCGGGATTCGAACCGGGGTCTCCAGTGTGGGAGGCGGGTGTGCTAACAAGGATGTTAAAAACCACAGCCGTTAGCATCAGTCTTTAACGTGCCTCTTGAGATCAGGGGAGTGAGGTCTACAGCTCTTACTGGTTTACGTCCATTACACTCACTCCCCTAAACCTCACTCCCATCCGGGTCACACCACCAAATGTACCCAGCAGAACTCAACTCGCTCCGAGCGGGAATCGAACCGGCGTCTCTAGTGTGGGAGTTGGTGTGCTAACAAGGACGCTAAAGACCACAGCTGTTAGCGACAGTCGCTAGCGCGTCTCTTGAGGCCAGGGGAGTGAGGTCTACACACAGCTCTTACTGGTCTACGTCCGTTACACTCACTCCCATCCGGGTCACGGCACCAAATGGGATTCGAACCAGGGTCTCCGGCGTGGGAGTTGGCACATTAACAAGGACGCTAAAGACTGCAGTCGCTAGCATGCCTCTTGAGGCCAAGGGAGTGAGGTTTACATGCACAGCTCTTACTGGTCTATGTCCATTACACTCACCCCCCTAAACCTCACTCCCATCTGGGTCCAATGTAACCCCTCAGGTCCTACTCGACCCACTCCGAGTGGGGTCTCCGGCGTGTGCGCTAACAAGGACGCTAAAGACCACAGTCGCTAATGCACCTCTTGAGGCCAAGGGAGTGAGGTTTACACGCACAGCTCTTACTGGCCTACGTTAGACTCACCCCCCTTAACCTCACTCCCATCCGGGTCACGGCACCAAATGTTATGAGTCCTACTCGAATCGCTCTGAGTGGGATTCGAACCGGGGTCTCAAGTGTGGGAGGCGGGCGTGCTAACAAGGACGCTCGAGACCTCAGCTGGGGTATAACAGTATTTACCTTCTTTCAAAGGAGCAGATACAACCCCTGCACAGAGTAAACTAGTAATTTTTCTGTCTAAAGGAACCTTTTGCCCAATCTCTTCTTAAAACTTTCCCTGAAATGATTGAAGACCATAATGAAACCGCGTTGATCATTCAGGAAATGTCTACGGAAGTGTCAGTAGACACGCTGAAAGCTCTAGTCAGCACTAATCCTGTCTGAACAGACTTCACGTCTCTCTGTGCTTTCACCCGTCACACTGCCTCAAATGAAACGTGTCCGAGCCAGGATCAGAGGAGTTTTTCATTTGAAAGCACGTCAGGTGAAACAGTCGAGAGACAGAGAGACAAATCTCTCACAAAGCGTCTCACAAAAACAACAGAGATGCAGACAAAAAGAGCGAGGAGAAAAAAACGTGCAGTGTATTTTGCAGTCTGAAGAATTAAATAGAAAGATTAGTGTTTTAATGATTCGTTATGCAACCCTGCAATTGAGGAGACGCTTTGGCATAAACATTATGTTCCAATCTAAACATGACAAATTTGATGCCCTAACAGTTTTTCCTGAGGTAGAGGAGCGGCAAATGCATCTATGATTGTAATGAAGCCATTAGGATTGGGTGGAGACGAGTTATGTAACTCCTGGAGAGTAAACACCCACGATTACATCTCTGACAGCTTGATTCATTTTGTCCAGGGGTGAAAGGTGTAATAAAGGAGGATCAGACAGTCAGTTAGGAGTCGACTGAGTATATTTAACTCCTGGCACTCGCTGAAGAAGTGTTTTCAGCAAGTACAAAAAAGGGCTTGAAACTCAAAAATCTTGTTCATCCACTATGATGTTTTTTTTTTTTTGCAGTAAGTTGAATGGCTGAGCTTTTATGAATGCAATGAAAATTATAATGTGAGTAAATGGACTGAGCTTATGTACTTGTCTTCATGTAATGCTGGTGGACAAACATTTGATCGTTCTTACTCCAAGGTACGTTACACTTCTGCATTTATTCATGGGCTCCACATTAAAGGTGCAGTAAGCGATTTCTGAGAAACACTGTTGATATTTGAAATCACCAAAGCAAACACGCCCCTACCCAAAAGGACACTTCTATCTTGATAGCTCCGCCCCCAAACGAACACGGTCTGCAGCACAGGCACCTCCCCCCTCATGAGTGGACACGCCCCTTACTGCTGATTGGCTGCAAGTGTGTTTTGGTGCTCTGATCCGCTTTCAACAGCGTTTCTATAAAATTGCTTCCTGCACCTTGAATCAAGCTCCCGCAGTTTCTCTTGAAGCCACTACGGAAGGGACTTAAACTGCAGTTCATGGACTGGCCACTAGAGACAGACTCCAGAAGGAGCAGAATCTCATTGAGCTCATGTTAAAATGCCCAACTTTACAGCAGAAGAACACATTTACAGTCTGGGACAAACTGTGCTTTTGGTCTATACGGCTAATTTTGCCCTTCATGACGACTGTGAGGGGGTGAATTTATTTATAACTCATTCGTTTACATAATGTAAAGCCTTAAAGTTCTGCATAATTAAGGGCGTGGCCACTTTGAGTGACAGGTGGATTGCCGTTTGTAGATTGCCGTTCTCTTTAAGAGAGACTTTTGTGGAGAAATTAAAACAAATTAGCATAACAGCACACACAAAGAAACTCTCTTTTACCTAAACATCCTGAGGATTGATATAGTTAAGTAACATAACACGACCAATGGAGCTGTTCTGCTGAATATTATCACAAATGCAAATGTTCAATAAACAAGTAGGCTAGTTAATATAAAGTTACTTACATTTTAGACACAATATTGACTGTTTTTGTTCTATTTGACAGATGAAAATAGTTCCAAGCCGAGCGCAGTGTTTTGTTACTGAAAGATCCATTGGGTTGAACGAATCGGTTGAATGAATGATTCAATGACTCACTTATTAAGTTCAATTTCATGTTTAAAAGCATCATTGCATTTTTTCCAACATTTAGTTGTATATTCAAACATTTATTTAAACATTAAAGGCACAATATGTAAGATTGTTGGATTCAAATATCCAGAAACCACTAGATCAGTGTTATATATTTTGTTGGCTTGTGTACATTGTTGATGACCTCGATCGGTTCTGATGTTCAGTGCAGATTATCTGGAGATGTGAGGCATTCACAAACGAATCTTGCACCTCCCGATCTGCTCTCACACAAATCGGGGTCACCCCGATCATTTCAAACATGTTTGATATTTAGGATATTTAATCGGGATGATTACGTCAGTTTTTTTACAATAGCCGCAGAACAAAGCTGCGGTGTACGGGTCCGTTGAACTGCGGAGATGGGATGTGTGGAGTTTTTACAACACGACCAATAGAGACAGAGCGTATTTAGGCCACGCCCACACGGGGACTTATAACAAAAAACAGAACAATGTCTAAAAGCTGCTATGTGATAGGCGTACAGCAAACAAGATAATAAACACAGAAATAAGTTTTTTTGTTTTTTTTTGTTTGATTATTTTAGTAATTATCATAAATTGGCTTTCCTGTAGCTCAAACAGTAGACCATGGCGCTAGCAACGCCAAGGTCATGGGTTCGATTCCCAGGGAAAGCAAGATGTAACATGACAAAATGTAAAATGTGTACCTTGAATGCAATGTAAGTCACTTTGGATAAAAGTGTCTGCCAAATGCATAAATGTAAATTAGGTATAATTCGAAAGCTTACAAACTCAAAATTCATCCTGTGAAAACCGTTTTGAAATTGGACGTTGCGTTACCATGGAAATGGTACTTTAAATTCTTCTAGCGGGCTCCTCCCCCTAGTGGGTGGTGTCATGTTTCCCAAAACGCATATCGTCCGAAAGGTCTGAGTCTCAAGGTTCCATATTTGGTGACTGTTTTGTGATGGAAGTGATATTTGGACAGAAATTTACAGGAAAATGCATAAAAAAAAAACAATCAATGGAATTTCAATGACACCCGGTGGCTATTTTTGGTACAGTGCCTAAACAACATCTCATGGGAACTTCAATTTTTGTGATATCAACTTCAAATTTTGAACACAACTTGGTTAGACATATGGCTTTGATTTTATAGTAATTTTAGATTAAAACGTTTTTGTAAAATATATATTTTATATAAAATAAAAAATATTTAGTACAGTATTTTTTATTTACCGTGAATTTAGACTTCCATAACTTTTTCATACTTTCATATTTTGAATTGCTTTCACTTCAGCAATAATCTGGCGAGTGTTTGCTTTAAAACAAGTTCAAAACCAAATTTAGGTCTATATTCCAAAGCATTCTTGAATTACAGCCCTTTAAGTTTGGATAGTGCATTTTCATGTGTATTCTCAAAAAGCGGGGTGACAGTTAAGGGGTTAAGTCAAATATCCAAATGTCAGTTTTATATATTATATTTCCTGTCACTGATCACGTTCCGCTCTAGTGGGTGTAGTTCTCAGTGTAATATAAGCATAGACTGTAAAAAAATATGGACGTAGTGTCCGTGACGTCACCCATATGATTCTGAAGAGCAGTTTTGAATCGCAAAGTAGGGTCGAGCTGGCCGTCGCCATCTTGGCAGCGTCACTCCTGGAAAACAGACAATGGGCAAAGAGGGGGGACGTAGGCGGAGCTGAGGTGACGCGATGACTTATGCTGCGTTCACACCAGACGCGATTCGCACAAGTGATTTACATGTTAAGTCAATGCAGAGACGCGAAATGGCATTCTGCGGCGCGGTTCGCGAGAATGAGGCGGCGAGATTTGCGCGATTTGCGCAATTGAGGCGGCGCGAATGACGCGAATTGAGCGTTTTGAACGAATCGCTCAAGTTGAAAAATCTGAACTTTGGCGGATATTTCGCGCCGCGTTAACCAATCACAAGCTTGCTCTAGTAGTGACGCATTTACAGGCGGAGGCGCAGCTCCTGGAGGAGTTGATGAAACTCACCGAGCTGGGTGCGCTTCTGGAGGATCTGATGGACCCAGACACGGCGCCAAACGAGTCTACACCGCTTTTCAGCCTTCCACAGCAAATAAAGCGCAGCTACCCTCTCAACAAAATCTATGTCAGCCATTTCACAACGAGACTGGAGTAGAAAAAAAGAGCCAGAGCCAGCGGCAAATGTGAGAAGGACTAGCCGAGGAAAGGCGGGTCTCGCCGGGTAAACGAGTGCTGAATGTCACTGATCGCCTGGATCTCACAACTCCGAAAACGCCAGATAAAATGCTCAAATAGGCACTCTTTTTATAAATTAACCACAGATTTGAGCTTTAAACAACTATATTATCGCCTGAAAAAGTCTTTAAACTACGTTTTGTCACACACATATAGAAGCCCCTCCCATGACGCGAATTCGCATCTGTTGTGTAGTTGTCACACGCGGATTTCACGCGTGAATGAAGCGAGTAAACTCAAAATGTTCAAGCGTCCACGTTCGCGTGAATCGCATCCGGTGTGAACGCCACATAACAGACAGCAGACAAACGGCAATCCACCTGCAGAACTTTAAGGCTTTATATAATGTAAACGAATGAGTTATAAATAAATCCCCCCCCTCACAGTCGTCATGAAGGGCAAAATTAGCCGTATAGACCAAAAGCACAGTTTGTCCCAGGCTGTAAGGTGATGATCTGCTGTAAAGTTGGGCATTTTAACATGAGCTCAATGAGATTCTGCTCCTTCTGGAGTCTGTCTCTAGTGGCCAGTCCATGAACTGCAGTTTAAGTCACTTCTGTATTGGCTTCAGGAGAAACTGCGGGAGGAGCCGCTTAGATATAACGTGTCGCGCTCTGTCTCAATTGCCTGCATCCACTTTTGTGTCCTTAAACGCTCGTTTTTTGGGTCAGCTTATAAAAACGTCTGGGTTTTTGGATCTGTGTTTATAGACCCTTTTACTGTTTGTACACAATGATGACGTAGCAACGTATGCGCGCGCATTTTGGCAACAAACTATGGCGAGAATCAGCAGCTTGTCAAGCTACGCGAGCAGATTAAGAAACACAGACAGAGAAAGTTATTTTAAAAAGTTGATTTTATCAAATGGTATTCGGCTACCAGATCCGTGTACTATAGTGGAGTGGATAGAAGACGTTAGCAGATGGCCAAATATACAGTGGCCGGATATATATACGTATTAGTTGAGAAACCGAACGTGTACACCCGAGAGAAATTACGAGCATATAAATCACTGGATGCTTATGAATACGTTGTCTGTGGGCATGTACAGAACGTCAAATACCATGACATAGACTCTGAGTTTTGTGTGTTAAAATCAGAAATTCTCCCTAGTCAAAGACAAGGACATAAGACAACGATGTATGAGGCTTGGGTTATTTACAATAACAACCCCAATAATAATAATAATTATATATATATATATATATATATATATATATATATATATATATATATATATATATAGGCCCCACATATTATCTTTGTGGGATTAAACAAGAATTCACACACGCATTTACACACTCAAATAAAATCACAGGCGCAGACGTCACGGCATAAGACAGACGCAAATGTCACGTTCAGTGAGAGGAATGAGTGAAGAGAAAGTCAATTGTGTATGGCGTTCCGAAGGGTTCTTTAATATTACTTTGCAACATGCACTCGTCTCAATGAACGTGTCGCCTGCGTCTGCCGAAAGTCATATTAAAGAACCCTTCGGAACGCCATAATAATCAACCAACGAGAGAACTACGTCCTCACAGCATAACGCAAGCATTTTTTTATTATGTCCTTGTTCCAATCAACGCGTTTAAAGGGGCTATATGCGTTTTTCTGAAATTTAAACTCGCGACTGACACCTGTGGCCAAAAAACAGAACTGATCTTCATTTCTGCTCGCTCTCGCAGCGCGCACTCGTACGTGTACACTTCACAAGTCATCTGCTGCAAGGAGGTCAACATTATGTTTACAGAGGTAAGAACAGTCAAATACATATAATGTTTGAGATAAGTGTTCTCTTATCAAAACGTCAAACGTGTAGCTGACAAACTACACAAAAAATTTATCCATTAAATAAATAAATAAACCCATTTCGCCATTGGCATACACGCTGATGAAGGGCGCACAGACCGAAACTTTCGTAGAATATTAAAAACACAAATCTGAGCACTGTCCTTGACGACTGAGCACTGTCCTTGACCACTTATTATACACAAGTAGCTTACTATCACCAAGTATGAAAGACACATATACATAATACTATTTAGCAATATTTATTGACTACATGTCTTATGTGAAATAAAATGCATCACACTTTACATCTTCATTTACCTCTTATTTTTTGTTAAGATATAGAAACAACAAACAATATAATGTAGCTTTACATGGCTATATAATAAATAATCCATCAGTTTTATATAGCGCTTTTCTAGACACCCAAAAAGACTTTACATTACTGATGCACTATTCATATTTATTTTTGTTTATATATATATATATATATATATATATATATATATATATATATATATATGCGAAGTCAAATGCGAAGCCGATGTTCACTCTAGTCCTTGCAATGCGCCGGTCTCTCTCAATCTTCGACCTTTTTTGGCCACTTGTCAGGGGTTTAACTTTTTTAGTCTTCTGTGGAGTTACTGTTGGTGTCCGAGTTGTCCTGGGTCTCTTCTGTGTATTCGTTAAATCCATTGCACTGCTTGCGAGTGTAGGCTACTCGCTGACTAGCGGTGGTGGCAGGCAGAGTGATCTGAAACGTTTAACATGAACGCGCTTGACGTCACATCCGCAGACAGCGCGGGAAAAGACGACCCGTCAGAAAATATGAAAAATAGGATACAGGCTTATAGGTGCACCCACTGTGAGCGGACAAGGTGTCAGTATGCTCATCAGGAGATGTTTGAGTCATAAATGGTAAAATAAAAAGGCTATAGTTACGTTTATTTTGGGGAAAAAGTTGCATATAGCCCCTTTAAGCCCCCCTGCAGCCACAGGTGCCGCCGGTTCTTCTGAAACGGCCATGATCCTGTCGGAATCCTATAAAACTTAAGCCCATTGGTGGAATACCGAAAACGCAACAGCCACACATTTTGATGCTGGGAAACCGCTTTGATAAACTTTCGGAGTTGCTAACACGTTAGAACCACTGGGGAACAACACCACTTCCGTTGCCAAAATGCGCGCGCAACTATTTGATCACGTGGGCTGTAAAAGGGTCTATTAGCTTGTTTGCTGTACAGCTGTCACAATAAGCTTTTAGACATTGTTCTGTTTTTTGTTTGCCAGATATCTAGTGCCAGATATGCGCCAATAGCATATATCTGGCACTAGATGTTTGTGTGTAAAGGGTGTCACAGCCACCCTAAAATGTTACTGTAAAAAAAAAAAAAAAGTTTGCGTCTGGAGCGCTCAAAAACACCATTAAATCAAAGAGAGGGAACACTTTTTTTAACCATACAATAATGCTACATTCAAACTAAAGGCCAATTTAAAAAACAGGTACAGTAAAAAGTGCACAAATCTGTATTGTGTTAGAATCTGTATTTCATGATGATCAGTTATATTTGACTCTATAAAGCTTTCTTCTCTTAACTGCACCTCCAAATGTTTTTTGCGCCAATGCATTGTTAAAAGAATCAGTGTGTTTTGTAATTGTCCCATACAAAACTTTAGCGGCCAATTTAAAAATGGCATAATATGTGCTAATTCACAAGATTAAATCTCTATGTCAAATTTAACGCATCTTTACGGATGGTGTTGAATGCTGAATCAATTCATTCAGTTCTAATAGTGCTTAATGCAAGCAGCCTCGTACACACAGAGGGACGCTATACACGTTATTTAAAGGGAAAGTTAATTGACAGTGAGTAACAAAAAACACACTGAATCAGTATTTATTCTTATTACTTTCATGTGAAGTGTAATAATATCACGTAATAATTATGTAGTTATGTCTGAGAACAATTTAGCAACTATGGATTGCATATATATATATATATATATAAATAATAGGCCTAGGGCTATACAGGCATGTGGCTACACAATGGTATTACTGGTATTAATTTGAATCCTTATTAAGAAATATAATTTGGTATGTATGTATTTGTTAAATAGACCAGTAATACCAATGTTGCTTTTTAAAATTTGACTGGGGGCACCAATAAGGATTTCGCCTAGGGCGTATGAATGGCTAGAAACGGCCCTGATGGCAGCTACATTTACATTTATGCATTTGGCAGACGCTTTTATCCAAAGCGACTTACAGTGCCCTTATTACAGGGACAATCCCCCTGGAGCAACATGGAGTAAAGTGCCTTGCTCAAGGACACACTGGTGGTGACCGCTGGGATCGAACCAGCAACCTTCTGCATATCAGTTCCACGGTTTAACCCACTGGACCACCATCTCAGCTGGGAAATGGACTCTTGTTGTGACTCATCTGATTGGTAACTTTTCATTATAATTGAATTTATTGATCAAATGTAAGACATACATTTAATAAAGTAAATATTTTTCATGCAGTATAAATCATGGAGCACTATAGGAGCAGAGAAAGCTTTGCACACACCTTAAAAGACGTCTGGAGTCTAGACAAACGTGCGCTTGAACGACTGCTCGAGGCAAATGTACATCACAGCCTGTGAATCTGACAGTAACATCACACAGCTTCCCGTTCCCTAAAGCATGAGGGGCTTCAGAAAAGCTTTCCCACATACTTGTGCTGTTCGGGCAAACCAAACCCAACCACCAAATAAGAGGCTATAAAACGAGTCGTCCGGCTGACATGTACATTAACTACAGGCCACAGGCATGAATCAAACACGAGCACCTGATATTTAAGAGCTTGCAGCTGCTGTGGTTTGGCTTCATTTGTTCTTCCTCCTCCAGTAACCGTTTGGCACATTGAGCGCAGATATAAAGCCATGTGTCAAGTCAAAGCATGACAGCAGAATCACAGCGCTGACCTTTAGCGGACTGTGAGCCGCGCTGATGAACAAGGTCAAGCTGTCTGTGGTGTAAACATTACCATGATGAGCAGAGGACAGCCCATTGAGCTTTTCATATCATTCACAGTTAAAAGGCTGACCGGCGTTAGAAATAATCCCTCCATCTGTCTTCTTGAGGGTTATCCGTTGTAAGGACAGCATGAACGAGCCTGATGGAACAGAAATTGGGACATTCCCAAGACATTCCAGCATGAAGTCATGAGGAAGGGTTTTATTAGTGGTTTCATTCGTGCTATCGTTTGCAAAATGTACATAGACACCGCAATATCCTGATGAGAGCTCGCGCCACCACTGAGTGCCTAAATCACAACCTAGACATATTATATGCATTACAGGATCTGTGCAAGCTTGCATTTCATGAATGACACATCTTCTGCAAAGAAAAAAAAAAAGAGTTTAACAGATCCATTTCCTATTTTGTTAAATGCCCAATAGAATTATTGTGGTACACTATAATAGATTTCATTGAGACTGTAGACTCGATTGGAGGGTTGCAGGGAATGGATCAGAGGATCTTCAGAATAACCAGAGAACAGCATCCCCTCTGTAAAACCACCCTCCCCTTTAGAGTAACAGTGCTAAAGTGTGTCATGTTGCCTACAATTTTTAAATTCTCTATATGATATCATTAACAAACTATACATAACAGCGATTGACCAATCAGAACCAATCAGATTGTAACACGCTGCGCAGTCAATCAAGCCTTCGTCATTTTCTGCCCAATCATATGCTCTCTAGAATCTGAAGATATATATCTGCACTATATAGGGGATAAGGAACGTTCAGACAGTGCACTATATAGGGAATAGGGAACGTTCAGACAGTGCGCTATATAGGGGATAGAGAACGATCAGACAGTGCACTATATAGGGGATAGAGAACGATCAGACAGTGCACTATATAGGGGATAGGGAACGATCAGACAGTGCACTATATAGGGGATTGGGAACGATCAGACAGTGCACTATATAGGGGATAAGGAACGATCAGACAGTGCACTATATAGGGGATAGAGAACGATCAGACAGTGCACTATATAGGGGATAGGGAACGTTCAGACAGTGCGCTATATAGGGGATAGAGAACGATCAGACAGTGCACTATATAGGGGATAGAGAACGATCAGACAGTGCACTATATAGGGGATAGGGAACGTTCAGACAGTGCGCTATATAGGGGATAGAGAACGATCAGACAGTGCACTATATAGGGGATAGGGAACGATCAGACAGTGCACTATATAGGGGATTGGGAACGATCAGACAGTGCACTATATAGGGGATAGGGAACGATCAGACAGTGCACTATATAGGGGATAGAGAACGATCAGACAGTGCACTATATAGGGGATAGGGAACGATCAAAAAGTGCACTATATAGGGGATAGGGAACGTTCAGACAGTGCACTATATAGGGGATAGGGAACGATCAGACAGTGCACTATATAGGGGATAGGGAACGATCAGACAGTGCCCTATATAGGGGATAGGGAATGATCAGACAGTGCACTAAATAGGGGATAGGGAACAATCAGACAGTGCACTATATAGGGGATAGGGAACGATCAGACAGTGAACTATATATGGGATAGGGAATGATCAGACAGTGCACTATATAGGGGATGGGGAACAATCAGACAGTGCGCTATATAGGGGATAGGGAACGATCAGACAGTGCCCTATATAGGGGATAGGGAACTATCAGACAGTGCACTATATAGGGGATAGGGAACGATCAGACAGTGCACTATATAGGGGATAGGGAACGTTCAGACAGTTCACTATATAGGGGATAGGGAACGATCAGACAGTGCACTAAATAGGGGATAGGGAACGTTCAGACAGTGCACTATATAGGGGATAGGGAACGATCAGACAGTGCACTATATAGGGGATAGGGAACGATCAGACAGTGCACTATATAGGGGATGGGGAACAATCAGACAGTGCGCTATATAGGGGATAGGGAATGTTCAGACAGTGAACTATATAGGGGATAGGGAACGATCAGACAGTGCGCTATATAGGGGATGGGGAACAATCAGACAGTGCACTATATAGGGGATAGGGTACGAGCAGACAATGCACTATATAGGGGATAGAGAACGATCAGACAGTGCACTATATAGGGATAGAGAACGATCAGACAGTGCACTATATAGGGATAGAGAACGATCAGACAGTGCACTATATAGAGGATAGAGAATGATCAGACTGTGCACTATATAGGGGATAGAGAACGATCAGACAGTGCACTATATAGGGGATAGAGAACGATCAGACAGTGCACTATATAGGGGATAGAGAACGATCAGACAATGCACTATATAGGGGATAGAGAAAGATCAGACAGTGCACTATATAGGGGATAGAGAACGATCAGACAGTGCACTATATAGGGGATAGAGAACGATCAGACAGTGAGTTATATAGGGGATAGGGAACGATCAGACAGTGCACTATATAGGGGATAGAGAACGATCAGACAGTGCACTATATAGGGGATAGGGAACGATCAGACAGTGCACTATATAGGGGATAGGGAACGATCAGACAGTGCACTATATAGGGGATAGGGAACGATCAGACAGTGCACTATATAGGGGATAGAGAACGATCAGACAGTGCACTATATAGGGGATAGGGAACGATCAGACAGTGCACTATATAGGGGATAGGGAACGATCAGACAGTGCACTATATAGTGGATAGAGAACGATCAGACAGTGCACTATATAGGGGATAGGGAACGATCAGACAGTGCACTATATAGGGGATAGGGAACGATCAGACAGTGCACTATATAGGGGATAGGGAACGATCAGACACTGCTCTATATAGGGGATAGGGAACGATTCAGACACTGCACTATATAGGGGATAGGGAACGATTCAGACACTGCTCTATATAGGGGATAGGGAACGTTCAGACAGTGCACTATATAGGGGATAGGGAACGATTCAGACACTGCACTATATAGGGGATAGGGAACGATTCAGACACTGCACTATATAGGGGAAAGGGAACGATTCAGACACTGCTCTATATAGGGGATAGGGAACGATTCAGACAGTGTGCTATATAGGGGATAGGGAACGATTCAGACACTGCTCTATATAGGGGATAGGGAATGATCAGACAGTGCGCTATATAGGGGATAGGGAACGATTCAGACACTGCTCTATATAGGGGATAGGGAACGATTCAGACACTGCACTATATAGGGGATAGGGAACGATTCAGACACTGCTCTATATAGGGGATAGGGAACGATTCAGACACTGCACTATATAGGGGATAGGGAACGATTCAGACAGTGCTCTATATAGGGGATAGGGAACGATTCAGACACTGCTCTATATAGGGGATAGGGAGCGATTCAGACAGTGCTCTATATAGGGGATAAGGCACTAAGTTGAAAAAAAATTATTTACTATAGATTGCTGGCTTCTCTGTTGCCAGTATTTTACCGTTATTTCACAGCAAAATATTTTTTAGCCTATAGGCTATGCAAATGTGCAGCAATGGGAATGCATACGAAGAGCTAAAGCACACAGTAGTTGAGCAGAAGTCTGGAGATATAAGGGTGTAATGGTGAGAAATGCTCTGTTTTGGTAGCACACATTTGCTCTGCTCACATAGTAACCATGACAATGCAAATATCAAACTCTAAACCAACAGTTTACCTCACCCCACTGAAGCACAATAAAAAGTGGGGGCTGATTAAGAAGTCCAAAACTGAAATAGATGGTCATTGTTTTATGGGCACATTGAGCTGATACGACCTGAAATATGTGGGTCGCCCGATCTGAGAGAGAAGACCAAGGCAAAACAAACGCTGCTTTCCCAAAACCTCCGCTCTCAATGAGCCGGTTTGATAGACGACTTGCGAGTGACCCTCTTTCTATTCACGTGTTGCCTAAAATAGCAAGAGGCTGTGTGAAAGCCTGTGGATAAATGACACCGGACCCTTCAACAGGAGATCTAACCTGCCTCGGCCAGAGCTGGGCTTGCACAAAGATAAAAGATGTCAGATACAATCGGCAAAAACACGGCCATGACATCACTCGTGCGCAACAGCTTTTCCCAAGGCAACAGCCAAGCGCTATGGCAGGATAAGTGGGGCAGGCAACACTGAACCAACACACTCTGAAGCAGCCTTTCGAGCAATGATGTCAACCCTTTCCCATACAGATCGGCTCTTGAGAGAGAAAAGTTAATGAGCCTCACATCACAGGCTCGGGCCTTTAGACCCGTCACTCAGTCAGAGAGGCTGGGATGCAAGGCTGCATTGATTCGGCTGTGTTTACTTCCCTTGCTTTCTGAAGACGTGAAGAACGGCAATACAAGATGACTTGGGCGCTGGGTCAACTTACCCACACAACATTTATAGGGGCAAAGCAAGATTGACTGAAACACGTTTAAAGTAAGCTCTGATCAAATTGACCCTGTGTGCAGAAAGCTTTCTGCTCTGAACGTGTGTGTATCATGCCCTCTGCTGACTGACGCCGTTATTACTAGTCAGGATTCAAACAAGTTTACAGACTTCTACTTGTTTAAAACACTTTATTGAAGCCCATGCAGTTCTTGATGTATGACCTGACATACACATGTGACCCTGGAGCTCAACACCAGTCCTGCGTCTCACGGGTGTATTTGAGGCAATAGCCAACAATACATTGAATGAGTCAAAATTATCCATTTTTCTTTCATGCCAAAAATCATTAGGATATTAAGATCATGTGCCATGAAGATATTTAGTAAATGTACCATAAATATATCAGAAATGTATTGTTAGTAGTGATATGCACGGCTAAGGACTTCAACCTAACTAATCAAGAGCTAAATAAAATAATATGTGTGATACAAATGTTGTATTTTTTGACCAGTTTTAAAGTTTTACTACATTTTCTTCCTGGAATCCACCTTGAAATCTTCTCTGTTGGGATCAGGATGTTTTTTTGGATCAAAGTTATCCAAATCCTACTGACAAGTTTTGACCAACACAAACTGAAGGTTTGATCCAGATTAAAACTAGGATTGGATTCTGTGATCTAATCTGATTTCAGATTCCTTCTTTCCCTTTTGAACAACCCATTTTCAAGATTTGATCCAATCCCATAACCAAAATCCGATCAGCTTACCTTAAAAACGCATCAACTAGCTCTTTATTTTAACATTTCTCTCCGAATTCAGCCCCTTTGCAAAGCATGATGGGAAGTGAAAGTCTTGATTGGGTTACTTGACTGAAACATCAAGTTATGTCAAAGAGTAACGGTTTTAAGTCAGTTTAACATGAATCAATTACATTTGAACCAGAAACCTGATATAATTGTGTTAAATCAAGATCAATTGTGAGTCAAGATGGCGCCGAGGATGGCCGCTACGTCGCAAGCTCTGCTGAAACATTGTAGTTTTTTGTTTGTTCTGTTTATAGTTTTTGTGTTTTTTGTCTTGGATGTTGTCTGCCTTACTACGTACGACAGACAGACACTTTTGGTTTGGCAATCGCACACCGAAAACCGGACTTTAAATTCTTCAGTGACGAACCGCCGTTTACAAACACAGCAGCGGAGCTCTTTGTCTGGACGGCCCGACCACGCAAACGCGGCCGGAGAAGGGGAAGCAGAGCCGGCGTACTTATCAGAGTAAGACGCCGCGCAAACCGACCCCCACTTCCCAGTATTTTACTGGCTAATGTTCAGTCTCTGGACAATAAACTCTGCGAGCTGAGAGCACGGATCTCTTTCCAACGAGAGACGAGGGACTGCTGCATTATCTGCCTCACAGAAACTTGGATGTCCGCTGAGATTCCAGATTCGGCCATCGAAACCACGGGGTTCTCCGTGCATCGAATGGACAGAGAAAAAGATCTCTCCGGGAAAAGCAAAGGCGGGGGTGTATGTTTTATGATTAACCGATCCTGGTGTGATCAGAGGAACGTACATTCTATCAAGTCTTTCTGTTCTCCTGATCTGGAACTTCTCATGGTTCTGTGTCGACCATTCTGGCTACCGAGGGAATTCACCGCGGTCATCATCACAGCTGTGTATATTCCCCCGCAAGCCGACACAGACCGGGCACTAAAGGAACTGTATAGGACAGTGAGTGAGCAGGAAACCGCGCATCCTGAGGCCGCGTTTATTGTGACCGGAGACTTTAACAAAGCCAACTTCAAGCGCATCGCACCCAAATACCACCAACATGTTAACTTCAACACGCGAGGGAACCGCGTCTTAGATCACTGCTACTCTCCCTTCAAGGATTGTTACAAGTCCCTCCCGCGCCCACCATTTGGCAAATCGGATCACGCTTCCATCCTACTTTTGCCCGCATATAGGCAAAGACTCAAACAGGAAGCACCCGCCCTCAGAACCATCCAGTGCTGGTCGGACCAATCAGATTCTATGCTACAGGACTGTTTTGATCACGCGGACTGGGAGATGTTCCGGTCGGCCTCTGATGACGACATCGAGGTCTACGCTGATAGCGTAACGTGTTTCATCAGGAAGTGCGTAGATGACGTTGTTCCGACCAAAACAATTCGGCTGTACCCTAACCAGAAGCCGTGGCTAAATGGGGATGTTCGCGCGGCACTCAATGCGCGGACCTTCACTTTTAACTCCGGTAACGCGGAGGAGCATAAACAAGCAAGTTATGCCCTCCGGAAAACCATCAGAGCAGCAAAACGGCAGCACAGGGACAAGATTGAAGGACAGTTCAACACCACCGACTCCAGAAGCATGTGGAGGGGAATTAACACCATCACGGACTATAAAGGGAACACAAACTCCACCGTGAACACCGCTGCCTCTCTCCCGGACGAGCTCAACACCTTCTATGCTCGCTTTGAGGGAACTAACACCGCCCTCGCGGAGAGAGCGCTCGCGGCTGAAGATGCAGAGGTTAGTGCACTCTCTGTATCTGTCGCGGATGTAACCCGATCCTTCCGGCGGGTGAACGTCCGTAAAGCTGCGGGTCCAGACGGCATTCCCGGCCGTGTGATCAGAGCGTGCGCGCACCAACTGGCTGGAGTCTTCACGGACATTTTTAACCTGTCCCTCTCCCTGTCTGTGGTCCCCACATGCTTTAAAACGTCCACTATTGTTCCTGTACCTAAGCAATCAAAAACCACCTGCTTAAACGACTGGCGTCCTGTTGCTCTGACCCCCATCATCAGCAAATGCTTTGAAAGACTAGTCAGAAACCACATCTGCTCTGTTCTCCCCCCCTCACTGGACCCACTGCAGTTTGCATACCGCACAAACCGCTCCACTGACGATGCCATTTCATCCACTATACACACTGCTCTCTCCCACCTGGAAAAGAGGAACACGTATGTGAGAATGCTGTTTGTGGACTACAGCTCAGCATTCAACACCATTGTGCCCTCCATACTTGACATGAAACTCCGGGCTCTAGGCTTAAACAGCCTGTTATGCAGCTGGATCCTGGACTTCCTGTCAAACAGACGCCAGGTGGTCAGAATGGGCAGTAACATCTCCTCATCACTGACTCTCAACACTGGAGCCCCTCAGGGCTGCGTTCTCAGCCCACTCCTGTACTCTTTGTACACACATGACTGTGTGGCAACCCACAGCTCCAACACCATCATCAAGTTTGCTGACGATACGACGGTGGTAGGTCTTATCACCGACAATGATGAAACGGCCTACAGAGAGGAGGTGCACACTCTGACACGGTGGTGTCAGGAGCACAACCTCTCCCTCAACGTCAGCAAGACCAAGGAGCTGGTGGTTGACTTCAGGAGGAATGAGAGAGAACACCGCCCCATCACCATCGATGGAGCACCGGTGGAGAGAGTCAGCAGCTTCAAGTTCCTCGGTGTCCACATCACAGAGGAACTCTCATGGTCCGTCCACACTGAGGCCGTTGTGAAGAAGGCTCATCAGCGCCTTTTCTTCCTGCGACGGCTGAGGAGGTTTGGAATGAACCGCCACATCCTCACACGCTTCTACACCTGCACCATAGAGAGTCTGCTGACTGGCTGCATCACCACCTGGTACGGCAACAGTACCGCCCGCAGCCGCAAGGCCCTGCAAAGGGTAGTGCGCACGGCCAGCTGCATCATCGGAGGTGAGCTTCCCTCCCTCCAGGACATTTACGCCAGGCGGTGTGTGAAGAGAGCTCAGAGGATCTTCAGAGACTCTAGCCACCCGAACCATGGGCTGCTCTCACTGCTCCCATCAGGCAGACGGTACCGCAGCATCAGAACACGCACCAGCCGACTCCAGAACAGCTTCTTCCCACAAGCAATCAGACTACTTAACTCCTGATCCATCAGGATCATAACACACACTGGACAGAATATCACTCCGCACAACCCACTGTAGATACACACACATTATATACACATTTATTTATCATACAGCATCTATTGCACTTTGGATTTCAATTTTTCAATCTGTGAATAATATTTTATACTATACATTGTATATTATTATTATTATTATTATAGCGTAATGTATATTGTTTAGTGTATGTTTAGTGTATATTGTTTAAAGTATATGTATATTGTAAGTATGTGTATATTGTTTAAAGCTGTGAGAACTACACTCACATTGTGTAAATTATTTATTGTTTATTGTAGAGTTTACTGTGCTGTGAGTAATTGTGTGCGCATCAGATGTGTAATCTGTTGCTGCTTTAAATGTTGTACATGTCATGTCATGACTGCTATGTTGCTCGGAACTGCACCTAAGAATTTCACCTACTGTTGCACTTGTGCATATGTAGAGTGACAAATAAAGTGATTTGATTTGATTTGATTTGATTTGATTTGAATTGTAAAGTGAACAGTATCATACTTTTTGTTTGTGTGTGTGTAAATATATATTTTAAAAAAATATTATTAGTAGTGATATGCATGGCTAAGGACTTCATCTGGACAACTTTAAAGGAGATTTTCTCCATATTTAGATGTTTTTGCACCCTCAGATTCCAGATTTTCTAATATTGTCTTAACAAACCATACATCAATTGAATTATATTCAGCTTTCAGATGATGTATAAATCTTATGACTGTTTTTGTGTCAAAGCTGTTGCAGTCCCACCAAGTAATCATAAGGCGCCAGTTGTTCAAAAGTAAATCTGATTGGATTTTGGCTATCGGATTGGATCAAATCTTGAAAATGGGTTGTTCAGAAGAAAAACAGGATTCTGAAATCAGATTAGATCACACAATCCAACCTTGCTTTTGAACTGGATCAAATCATCAAAACTTTTTAGTAAGACTGGGATACCTTTGATCCAAAAACCACTCTACACTGAAAAAGATATGTTGCAGATGAAACAACCCCATCTGGCTAACAGGGAACCATATGGGAACGTTCCGTTAGTGTCCCAAATATCCACTTTGTAACGTTGCCGTGTGACCATTGAATAACCAAAATGTAACTTCCGCCTGAAGTCATAACCTTGAACTGAAACATTTCCAAAAGAGGATGTTTAGGAACGTCTCTAACGTTCTGTAAAGGTTCGGGATTTTCGTAACCTTTAGATAACGCTCCGCAAGGTCGCGAGAGCGTCCCTTCCTACCCAGAAGGGTGGATTTCACGAACTAAAATGTAATAAAACTTTAAAACTGGTCAAAAATACAACATTTGTATCATGTAATATATACACATATATTTTTTTATTTAGCTCTCGATTAGTTTATATTGTTATGATGGCGAGCCAGTCAGGTGCAGTTTCCTTCCTTTAGTCGTAATATATGATAATAGTCGATATTCAGTAGTTAGTTGCAGTGGGAAAAGAGAGTTAGAAAGGAGGTTAGAAAAGAGAGTTCAAGATAATTCAACTTTGAATTTAAATGATTGAAATGGGAAGAAATTCAATTAACTTGTTGCAAAGTGTAGTCATAATTATGTATTTTTTCATTGTGAAACCCTTTAAACAACATTTAGACACGTTAAATGTTAATATTCATTGTTTGAAATGGCAGATTTCTGTTTCTCCGGTGTGTATTTAAGCTGAATTTAATGGGCCATGGACACCATATTTCCCAGAATGCTTTACTTTTAAATGGAGCCGAACATATACCAGAGAATAACTGCATCAAAATAAGATCATGTAATAGTTTTTTTGGATCCAAAAATGAAATTACCCCTTATGCTAGGTGTATATTTCACCTAACATGAGTAAATCATGGGCTAATGTTCACTTTTGGGTGAACTATCCCTTTAAAGATATTGTGTTTTGTGTTGAATTATTATAAACCTAAAGGAAATTCATCTTTCTGTCACTCTTGATGCAAATGTACACGGATCTGTGGTGTCTTGCTTTAATATTGTTTGACGGAATATAGTGCAAACAGTTCCCACATAAACTAAATGTGTGCTGTTTGCACACACACCCGTTTGCTGCCATATTTATACACCGCAATTTGATCTGTTGTGCTGCACGCGCAATGATACAGCGCAAAGAGCAGTACACAAGCAGTACTAGGATGTGTGTGTGTGTGTGGGGGGGGGGGGGTATATCTGATTAAACGTTCTTATTTTACTATATCTGATATATGGACTAACGCATATTATCGATGTTTGCTTTCATATTAGTTCTGTAAGATGAGCGCGCGATTTGCCCCATGGCTCTACTTTTTAGAAATTCACGCCCCTCCTCCTCGAAAAAGAAGTTCCGGTCACATCCGCCATTTTCGGTGGAGCCTGGAAAGCCATTGT
This sequence comes from Romanogobio albipinnatus, assembly GCA_023566225.1. Taxonomy (NCBI): domain Eukaryota; kingdom Metazoa; phylum Chordata; class Actinopteri; order Cypriniformes; family Gobionidae; genus Romanogobio; species Romanogobio albipinnatus. Next base: position 53,460,691 of record CM042246.1, on the reverse strand, counting down.
TAGCTACAATTCCGCCATGGTGAGAGTATCGAATTTAAATTCGACTGTTTAACTAGCCATCTATACTCTATGTCTTAGACTCATAGGTGTATATATTCTTTGAGCAAGTAACGTCGAGAAAAACGATTCAAGAAGTTCGCCGTGCGCGTCAGATTCCGTGAGTTTGTCCGCGTTCTCGTGTAGCGTGTTAGCCTAGCAGTAGGAAGACCGCAGGCTGTTTACCGACGATTTTTCGGCATAATATCTCAATCTAGTTTTAAACGAATTCAAGACCTTTATATTTTACATCTTGTATTAAATCGCGACACTGTCCGCCGCTGCACAGGATCCAGTAACGAGTGAAGGAGAGATGGCGAGCTCGGTGGGGAACGTGGCGGACAGCACAGGTAACCATGACAATAACGGCCGTTTGCCTCGACATTTAAACGCTTTTGATGATTACAATCTCCCGCTTTTATTCATTTATTTCTGACAGGATTAATAACTCTGTAAATACTGACCTCTTTGCATGCGTCTCATGATTAAACCATCAAGTAGTTTGTCCTAGTAGATATGAATGGTAGCATTTCAGTTAATTAAAGTAGTATTTTCTTTGCTCATTAACACTAGATGGAAATAACTAACATATTGTTATGATGGCGAGCCAGCCAGGTGCAGTTTCCTTCCTTTAGTCGGAATATATGATAATAGTCGATATTCAGTAGTTAGTTGCAGTGGGAAAATCAGGATTGTACCAACATTTAGAAAAGAGAGTTCAAGATAATTCAACTTTGAATTTAAATGATTGAAATGGGAAGAAATCCAATGAACTTGGTGCAAAGTGTAGTCATAATTATGTATTTTTGTCATTGTGAAACCCTTTAAACAACATTTAGACATGTTGAATGTTAATATTCATTGTTTGAAATGGCAGATTTCTGTTCCTCCTGTGTGTATTTAAGCTGAATTTAATGGGCCATGGACACCTAATTTCCCAGAATGCTTTAATTTTAAATGGAGCCAAACATATACCAGATAATAACTGCATCAAAATAAGATCATGTAATAGTTTTTTTGGATCCAAACATGAAATTACCCCTTATGCTAGGTGTATATTTCACCTAGCATGAGTAAATCATGGGCTAATTTTCACTTTTGGGTGAACTATCCCTTTAAAGATATTGTGTTTTGTGTTGAATTATTATAAACCTAAAGGAAATTCATCTTTCTGTCACTCTTGATGCAAATGTACACTTGATTTTCTTAAACTCTGAACCCGTAAATGTCAATCTCATACTCCTTCCACACCAAACCTCATCTCTGTTTTCCATTTTCATCCCAATTCATTTCTTTTAATCCTTTACATCTGAATTTAAAATGTAGAACTTTTAATTTCTAATTAATTTACCATTATTAAATCATTAATTTCAGATCATCAGTTTTGCTGAATTTCTTTGATCACTTTTCTTTGATAATTTAAATGATGGCATCAGACGTGCTATCCTCATCATTACAGGAACCATCAGGGCTAGTTTTAGACAAATTGCAGTTTTATGCAGTGATGGTTATTAAAACACAGCATAAAAAATGGTTCCACAATTAGTTTTATTTATTTATTTTAAATCAACCCTCTACAGACACACCGAAGCTAAAGTCGCCATTACATTTTTACAAATGAAAAAACGGTATTTAAATATACAGTTAAAGCCTCTCTCTCACGTTGAGTGCGTGTGTGTAAAGCTCAGCTTGAAATTATATCTACGCTTAACTTTTTTGCCTCCAGTCTAAATCACAGGCGAGTGAAATTAGCCATTGGCCAATTAAAGACACCGCTTGGCGTTAAATTTGGGCGCATATGCGAGTGATTTACTCGCATTGTAGAGGGTTGAAACAGTTAATTTTTTTTATTCGACCTCATTTTCATTTCTTCTAACATGTTGTTTCCCCCTCCTCTGGGTTGCGTTGGTGCTCCAGAACCAACCAAACGTATGCTTTCCTTCCAAGGGTTGGCAGAGCTGGCGCACCGGGAGTATCAGTCGGGAGACTTTGAGGCGGCAGAGCGCCACTGTATGCAGCTGTGGAGGCAGGAGCCAGATAACACTGGCGTCCTGCTGCTGCTCTCCTCCATCCACTTCCAGTGTCGTAGGCTTGACAGGTGAGATGGTCTTCATGGAGCACGTCTGCGGGTCTCCTTCACGGTGGTGGTGTGGTGTTATAGGTCTGTTGATTTGGGGTTTCTAGGCTGTGCTCTCAGTCCTGCCTTATGTGGCGTTCACACCGGACGCGATTCGCGCGAATAATTCGCGCTGATTGCGCGAAGGTGGACGCTTGAACATTTTGAGTTTACTCGCTTCATTTGCGTGAAATTCGCGTGTGACAACTACACAACAGATGCGAATTTGCGTCATGGGGGAGGGGCTTCTTTTGTTAATAAGTGCAGTTACTAATAATATTACGTCTTTGTTCATTGGAAATTTAAGAACTGTGTTTTTTACCATGTGTCACTTGCTTTGTCTGGTACAAATACTGAGTATTTATTCTGTAGTACACAGTCAAACTGAATTGGTGTGATTTGCTGTTCTTTGCTTTGGCATTTATGGGGTTAATGCATTGGATTATCGATATGGTAGAGAGCGCAGCTTTTGTTAATGTTATGATCGAAGCCATTTGCTGTAATCCTGAGTAAAAGCTTCAGTGAGCGACATCTGAGCACCATTACACGTTTCATTTTATTTAAAACACGGCACGACAACAATGTATATGTTTTTCACTTTATTGAAAAGGATGAACGATGATACAATGGTACATTCATTCATAATTCTGTTATATATCACCGCAAGTCATCCTTTGTCAATTATATGGTTATTTGTTGTTTAAATTAATATTTGCCACAACGAGGACTTATAAAGCACATGTAATAGGGATGTGACATTTTTCCACTGGTTAGTCTGTGTGACAACACCGGTCTCACCAGCGGGGCTTTTAAATGGCTAATTCTAAATCGAAAGTAAAATGCGCACGGCCGCTCAGGCATTCATAACGGAGCGGAGCAAAGTCTGTGTTTTCAATGAATTCCTGTGGAAGTTAGGCTTCCATAGACATGAACTGAAAATGCACCAGACTGGACACGCACCGTGAATGACCGCGTGGCCGTGAAAGAATGACAATGCGGCCGTGTGCATTTTACTATCGGTTTAGAATTAGTGCCAATTCAGGGACGGGTTGCTTGAATTGTGGGTTCATTAGCCTTTTATTCTTAATGAGAAACACAACAATAACAGTTCCCTTAAATAGGCGCTTTTCCATTTAGCTTTGAAACCAAATCTTCTGCGATCATCTTGTCTGTCAGCTGTTTGATCTCGTGATGGATGAGATCTGACTCTTTTAATTGTAGTGTCAGTTCTCTAACTGAATTATTTTATTACTATAAAAATAAAAACACAGATTATCACAGCAAGCCTAATATGTAATGTGTATAAATGTTTCACACTGTTGGCAAATGTTTAAACTATGCAACAATATATTTCTCAACATCGTTAGTTAAAAACAATTCCACATGTGTAATGGCGGGGACGTTGAATATGCATACATTTTTAATATGCAAAACTATTACCCAATCACAGTGGGCGTTTACTTCCAAGTCTTCCCATCAAAACTGAGTGTTCAAAAGACAGGATGGAAAAGAGCTCATTACTTTGATGTTAAAATCTTGATAACATTATAAGTGGACCTAAATTGCAGTTCATGACCCTTTTAAGAGGGATTTATGAAATGAACATCATGGCAGTAAGATTCGTATTATAGAAAATAAGGGTTGTGGCCTTTTGGTAAAAAAAGGCAATATGAAACCAACATTGATTTGACTTCTGTCCATAGGTGCTTCTCATTTATGCATCCTCGTTTCCTTTCCTCACTTCCTTTTAATCGCGTCTCAGCGCCACATGAATCTACACAAATGCAAGTTTCTCAACAAGAAAGATTTCCGCACAGGATAGATCTGTTATCAGGCTTATTTTAAGATTGAACATTAGTCTGGGGAGTCTGCTCTGTATTTTCTACTGCACAAGAGGTGTGATCAACGGGCGTAGTTCAAATGACTCCGTACGCAATTGGATAGTCCTTCAACCAATCAGACCAATGATCCGTCGCTTCTCTATCCGTCATCGTGTTAAACCCGTCAATAGTGTGCCAGGTGGATAAGCCGGTTTGTGATTTGGTCCCCACAGATTTGTAACAGAAGCAGGATAGAAAAATTTACAGGTTTCCAGCCTGAGTTGCGTTTACCGCTCCTGTAAGCTTCCTCGCCTCCTCGCGGTGCAGTTAGAGAATCGGGATGTCCTTCAAGATGGCTGAGTGCGATCAGTTTCCAGGACAGAGGAGCGAGGACGTATCTATCTGAGTATTGAGCACACCGTGTTCTTGAGGTTATTGCGCACATTACTCCAAAGAAATTGTCTTTGTAATCTTTTATCAAATTAAACAGGATCAAATTGAACCACGTTACTTGTAAATGCTTCACATTACTGTAGTAAAATGAGGGAAATGCATCTCGAGTGTTAAACAGCACACGCATCTGTCAAAGCACGACAGGGCAAGCTTATGTAAGCAGGTAAATGCTTATGCTTTTGTTTGAAGCGCTTCTAAGTATAAAGCATTTGCATGTCTCGGCCTGCCGCAGCTCACTCTGTGTCCTCTGCTGTTTTCCATAGGCGTTTTGTAAATGTGTTATTCACTACTGTGACGTGCCTGAGGGATGGTTTCTGTGCACAGAATGCAGATCAATAATCAGATTCATTGTCGATTATGTTGGTGCTCTAATAATTCTGACAATTCAGACACAATGTAGACTCTCTGTCAGTTTCCACAGGCAATAATTGTGATCATACAATGACTGGAAAGCACATTTGCAGTAACACACTGTGACATTTTTAAAAACAAATCTGCAAATATGACCCCATTTCCAAAAATATAGCCTGTCAAGATGGCCTGTCCAGAAATAACCCGGACCGTTTCTTTAAGAGAGCATGATTATGTCCTGTCTCATTCTCTTAAATGTGTTTTGGTTTGCAGGTCGGCCCACTTTAGCACTTTGGCCATCAAGCAGAACCCCATGCTGGCCGAGGCCTACTCTAACCTGGGCAATGTTTTCAAGGAGCGGGGTCAACTACAGGAAGCCATCGAGCACTACCGCCACGCGCTCCGTCTCAAACCGGACTTCATCGATGGATACATCAACCTGGCAGCAGCGCTGGTGGCAGCAGGGGACATGGAGGGAGCAGTTCAAGCATACGTCTCCGCTCTCCAGTACAACCCTGTGAGTTCAGCCCCACACATGATCTCTCTTTTGATGGGCAGTATCTCAGTATTTTATAGTGTACCACCTTGAGTCTTTGGAAGTAAAATAATGCCAAATGTTTTTGGAACAAAAAAGCTTGTTGAATTGCACTACTTGCATTAACCATGCATTGCATTTTAACGAAATTCAACATGGTTGTATATTTAAGATGTGAATATTTCAATTCAAAACATTTCACACAGTTTCATTATTAAAAATTCAATAATCCATATTCACCTCTCAGATTTCACTTCCAAAATATTCACTCTGTTTAATACAACCTATAATATTCAACGGGCAATTTTTGGTCCATTTTATTTCGCTTCCACAAATTCAGTGGTTCAAATTCGACAGAGAATTCAACATTTCACATCCGGGAACTGCAGGAATAGCAGTCGATCACTGAGCATAATCTCCATCTGCTGTTAGTCCACCTCACCAGCAGGCGGTGCAAGCGGCTGTTGATGAAGACCAGAGCAACGTGTAGAGAGAGTCATTCATTAAATGGATTTACAGACGTATTTGTGATGATTATCAGGGCCAGTATACGTATGGAAAAGTTGATAAAGACACAAAAGCAGTTTTTATAACAGAGAATTCTGCGCCGAACACTTCCACTAGATCTCACACTAGTGATGTTATTAATTCTGTGGTGAATCTCTCTCTCACTGGATCTCCAGCACTGTGTAGTAATGGTGTGGCATGATCGGCCCGTGTATGAGCTGTCTACTATTGCTCCGAGCTGAGAAACGGTTTGGTTCTGCTCTCGCTTTGCCATATGTTTCTCATATGTAACAGAAATGGCAGCTCTTATCAGTCGGGCACCAGTGCGACCTCAGTTTGCCACGTTGGATGACGAGTCCACGACGTGCATCCCAGTTTCCCGTCAACTATGCAAATGAGAAAATAAAATAATGCGTAACTGGTGCCCGCTACATTCCCTAATGCACGTGAGATAGAGTTTAGATGGGCGGAGATTTCCCGCCACTCTCCTCGGACCGGGTCGGGCCGGGCCCTTTATCGTTTGTGGTTTTTTTAATCATTACTTTATTAGCCTAATTGGGTGGGCAGAAAGCTATGCCATAATCAGAAATAATATATATTTTTAGCAAAGTAATACTACAACTAAACAAATGTGTACAAAGTTGCACAGGTCAGGATTATTCTAAAAATGCGTGTTAAACTCACAGCACACGCAGTGATGAAGCGCAGCATTCAGAAACGCTCCGAGACGCCAGTCATGAGCTGCTCGCATTAACACTGCGCATTGCTTAACTAGTATTTCTTTTCTTAACTATAAGTTAAAGAAAAGTAGACATTTCAAGCTTTCTATACACATATTTCTCATGTCTGAGGCAGTAGCTGCTGAGTTATCATTACTCTATTTACATTTATGCATTTGGCAGACGCTTTTATCCAAAGCGACTTACATTGCATTCAAGGTACACATTTTACATTTTGTCAGTTTTTGCTTTCGCTGGGAATCGAACCCATGACCTTGGCGTTGCTAGCGCCACACTCTAGTGTTTGAGCTACAGGAAAGCTATTTGCTTGTTATTTATTAAATCCAAGCAATTGGCTGACGAAACCTTGATTAAAATTAAGATACAATTTATACAGAACGAAATTCATTTTAAAGAAGGGCTTCATACAAAACAAAACTTAATATTAAACAAAATATAATAACCACCAAAATAATTTCTGACCCACTCGCATCTTTGCACTTTTCATAATCAGATGAAATTTAAAAATAACATAATATTTAAACATAAATATTAAACAAAATACATTGTTTAATGGCTACAACAAGTAGGCCTTTAGTACAGATGCATGTCGTGTCTGAGCGGGATTTGAGCGAGCACTGTTTTACCAGTGAACGGTTCATGAGCGCTCGCCTGCATAGAGCGGGTTATTGAGCTGAGCGTCACACACGTCCGCTTCGCTCATTACAGGCTTGTTCTCAGAACGCCCCCATATTAAAAATGGTCGGGTTTAAATTGGGCTCGGGGCTCATAATTACAGTTAATGTGCTGGGCCGGGCTTGATTTTTTTTGAGCTCGATCTGAGCGCTAACGTGAGACGTGGAGCTGATCGCGTGAGCGAAGCGCGCGCTTCTCTTTTACGCAGTGCAGACAGTCTTTTGTGATTTTGATAAGGACAGCTTTCGATCTTAGTATTTTTGACAGCAATGGCGCAAATTTAAAGACCTTTTATGTTATTATGAGATTTTTAAATATATTTTCGGCCCACCACAGTCTAGTTAATGAATGCCAAGCACCAAAATCTATTTGTGGCAGTCAGTGTTGATATGTTTTTCCTACATGGAGAATTACGTGGCGGCCGAAATTTCGTACCGCCTCTGGCTGTCGACAAAACTCAGACATGCTCAGATTAGGCCTGTCGCAATAAATAAATAATCAGAAGTATATCAGTGTCACATGATCCTTCAGTAATCATTCTTATATAATTATTTGCTGGTCATCTAAAGCCATTCCATAGCTGAATGTGAGGGACAGAAGAATATTTACATCGTCTTCCATCTGCTGCGTCCAGCATTCAAACGTGTCGCGTTCGGGTCATTGACGTAAAAAAGAAATATGGACGATGCATATTGTCACACAAAAAAAATTTATGACAAAGTTCTAAAACGGACAATTATTCGGCATAAATTGCAGGCCGTGGATTGGCCGGGCCAAGCAGGATTTTTCCACCTCATTTTGACCCTAGTATGGGAAATGGGGAAACGCTGATGTTCTATATATCGCCCAGCCCTAATGTGTTTTGTGCTGATTATTGATACGTTTTCTCTTTTATTACAGGATCTATATTGTGTACGCAGTGACTTGGGTAACCTGCTTAAGGCGCTCGGGCGTCTTGAAGAGGCAAAGGTATGTTTAAATATGTCGGCCCCTGCACGTGTACATGATTTCTTTTGTTTCTTTATTATAAAATCATAGCTCTAGACCATAATCCCCTTCAGACACCTAGCCATTCTTGGGGAGTGAGTGTTAGTCCTCCCCGCCCCCCCCCATAAATAAGATTGTCAGCGCACTTAAGAGTGTGCTGCTCATTTTATCTCCCCACATCAGCACTCTTTAGCATCCTACAGGACTAGCCTCAGCATTAGATCAGCAGAGTGTACCAAAGCCACCCGGTCACCTGCATCTCACCTTCCTAGTCAAAAACAATCTCTTTGTTTTTTAATTCAGTAATGTTAAGACCCCTTTACCCTCTTCTCACTTGCTTTTTTGTTTTCCGTTATTCATTTGGATGGCTAGATTAGAGACACGCCCCCTCTGTCCACCCCTTCTCTCACTCCAATGCTTCTCTCAGTCTAAACTCTGCTTCATCCTGGCCCCGGCCAGCCCCCGCTCGCCCCCCACACAATAGGAAGAAAGGCTGGGCTCTTGTGTGTCTCACCAAACGGGGGTCCTAAAACACATGCTGCAGTTTTGGCATGCTTTTCTTCCCTGTAGTCTCTTGGAGGGATTTCGCTGGCTCGGTCTTGGGGGGAAATAAATGAACTGATGAAGGTAGTGGTCTTTTGCTGTGCAAAAAATAAGATGGCTTCTAACCCCTAAGCATGTAATTCTAGATATCATTCATTGCCTTAAAAAAAAAGTTATTCTCCAGCTTTACGAGGCCTTCTTTGAGGCAGCGTGGCCTTTTATTTGGGGGTGGGTCTTTGGGAGTTTGACTTGATTATTGTAGAGAGAGTTCTCTTCCTGATGGTTAGAAGCCCTCTTATTTGGTGCCTCAGGGGGGCGGAGTGGGGAAGAGTACGAGGGCGCCAGCGGCCCCCCACCTGCTCTGTCGCTCCGTCGCCCGCGCGCTCGCTTAGGGCCCGTGGAGTGTGCGCGCGTCGAACTGTCTGCCTGACCCCTCAGTCAAGCCAACAGCTGCTTCTCAAGGGCTCCACAGTGCATTTGACCAGAGCCCATATCCTTTCGGCCCTCTTTTTCCCCAGTTCAACTGCACATCCCCCCTTTAAAATCTGGGTCGGGGAGGGTTTATGTGTTCCCAACACTGTGTGTGTCAGCCCTGGGCTGTGCCAGGCAGACAGATCGCTATTTGCACTCCACTGCACGCGTCAGATACCGTGATAGAGAGAGAGAATTATACACGCGCAACACAAGCGTTGACCTCTTTATTTCAGAGCTGTGGAGGCTTCTAGATGATTATGAAGTCCTTAAACCCCAGACTTTTTTTCCCTTATCCATTGGCCAGGAGTCAAGAAGGCAGGACAGGATAAAGCAATGTAAACAAAGAATACAACAAAGGAAAAGATTACATTTCTTCCCCCTTGTATGTTCTGTCTATCAATAATATTCCCAGAGCAATGTGATCAGTTCATTTGGGTAAGATCAAGCCAGTTCGCTTCCCTCTTTTACCTGTATTTGAAAATGTGACATGAAAAGTTTGAAGAGTGTGTGTGTAAATCTCAACTCAAAGCCTTTCTTCACTCTCGACCCCTTGCGAACATATATTCCTGTTTCTGAAAGTGTAAAACCCTTTTCATTGCATGGGTTTAAACTGATGTTAGGTCATTTTATATTTCCTTTTCTCCTTTTTTTTTGGTTTTGTCTTACTTGTTTTGCTTTGTCAATACAAGTTTTGATATCGATATGAAATGTCAAACTTTTACTAACGCTCTTGTTTTCTTATTTTGTCTCTTTTGGTTTTCCACCACTGATATTGTGATTTAGAAGGTTTCAGGTGGGTGACACTATTCCTGCGTAGGTGCGGTCCGGTGGACAGGAACACTAGGGCAGCATCAGTCTTCTCCTCTTCCAGCTGCGGCCGCCCCCCCCCAGACAAAGTCCAAAAATATGGTAACGGGTTTGTAACAAAACAGAAAGAAAAACACCTTACTCCAATGCCTGAGTTCTTCTGTCTTGTGGCTTCCTTTGAAGAACAAAAACAAGGACAAATACAACCATAGTAAAGCGTAATGCCCAAGTTTTATTAAAAAGAAAATTGATTGGATGCTGTAAGCAAAACAAAAGCACAGTAAGAACCCTCTAACTCTCTTACTTGTTGATTATTTTTTTCCTGTTCATTTGGATTATGATTTATTTTTTCTCCTTTTATTTGGAGTTGCAGCGTTCTGCTGAGCAGATGATGCGCTGTGAGTCTGCAGTGGCGCAAGGGCTGCGCAGCGACAAAACCGCGACCAAAAGGCGCGCGACTGAACCGCACTTCCCCCTTCCCTCGACCCCTGGCTCACGGGTTGCAGACCTGCACGCCCCTCCTTGCTAGCATGGCACCCAGTGGCTACACAGCCCTAAACATGACTCTATTGGCAATGACCATAGTGATAACTCTCAAACTGGTATGAGTGGATTTGGCCGTGGGAACTAACTCCATGCAGTCGAAAGCCCAAAGGGGTAGAGAGTTTCATAGTTTCGTGTGCCAGTCTGGTGGGGAGTCGGATCGCTCCAGGTCTGCAGTCTTCACCCTGAGCTGGCGTTAGCGCAGGCGAATGCGGGCGCTAGCGGAAACGGCGCAAGCGGCAATCACAGTGCGGGTTGCCCGCGTGGCTTTTTGCGCTTGCATTACAGGGACCTCCACCTGCACGCCGCACTTGCATTTAAGGTTGTGGTATTCACTGAGGTCAATGATCTAAAGCTGAATTTTCTTCCCGTGTTTCTTGGGAATATCCCGTATGAGCCTCCGGATCTGTCATAAAGCTAATTTGAAACCGCATAACTGAAGAATGTAAATCGGAGTATAGGTGTGGGTTGGATTTGCGCAGCGTAGGAAAAGTGTGCAGCTTAGCGCAGCAGAATTCCGCGCAGGCGAGCCCACGCTGCAGACTCACTTTTTGCTTTTTGTGAGAACGGATGCTAACTGTTTTTCTCTCTGCCCTTTTTGTTTTTTCTTCCTTTTTATTTGATCTTCTGGTTTCTTTTCTTTTACAACCCCTCCCCTTTCTACTCCATTCTTCTCTCTACCTCCTCTTCCTCCTGTTTTTTTTTACTGTTAACCTGTTCAAGGCTTGTTACCTGAAAGCAATTGAAACGCAGCCGAACTTCGCCGTGGCCTGGAGTAACTTGGGCTGTGTGTTTAACGCCCAGGGAGAGATCTGGCTGGCTATACATCATTTTGAGAAGGTTAGTTGTGTATGACAATTAGGGATGTTAAACAAATTCCCATGATCGTCATTTTATATTAACGATCAATTAATTAATTGATGAATCGTTAGCTTTAAAGGGCACAACACACACACAGTTTCTACCAGTCTAATGTTAATCTTGAGTATCTATAGAGTAGTGTTAATCATTCATATCTCCCAAGAGTCTTTAGTTTATCATATTTATAAAAGACAGATACAACGTACCGATTCTTTCTGAAAACAGCTGAGTTTGTGGAGGCGTGCAGTGGGCGGAGCTAGAGTTGCACACACGCACATGCATGCATGCATACAATCAATCTAAATAAAGGGCTATTAGGATTGTAAAATTAGTCGATGTGATTGATAATTTAATTCAATTACTTATTTAATAATCAAATTTAACCTCTAATGTTCTGTGTCAGCCTCAGATATGTGCTGGTCAGAATGTGTGGACGCTCTTCCTGGAACAATGGCAATTAGACCCAATGAATTCACAATGATTTATTAAAATAGTATTCTCATTTATGTTATGTAATATGACAGTCCCAATCATAGTTGTAATTAGTCGTGCATTGCTGTTTGAGCTGCGTGCGCTGAAGCGCTGAATGAACTCCACTGAAGCCCTTTGTTAGCGCGTTAAACTCAACGAAGCGCATCCTATATGAGATCAATCAGATATATACAAATGAAACATTACAAATTATATCTGCACAGAATGATGCGACTGCACAAGTGAACTTGAGTCTTCCTGAATAGCACATGACTTTGTTCATGTTGTGCACGTGATAAAACCGGCATCTAAACGAAAATAAGTCACAATGTTTTATTACAATATTGATCTTTTATAATATTATGTAATATGACAGTCCCAATTATAGTCATAATTAGTTGTGCGTTGCTGTTTGAGCTGTGCACGCTGAAGATGATCACCGGCAAGCTTTACTACCGTGTTAATTCTTAACCAAATGCACATAGGAGATATATAGGAGATGTGTATATAGGGGGACACATAGGGGACATATAGGAGACATAGGATGTGTATGTATATATGTGTGTGTGTGTGTGTGATATGTATAAGGGACATACGAGATGTATATAGGGGGCACAAAGGACCTATATAGGGGACATATAGGAGATGTACAAGGGGCATAAAGGAAATGTATAAGGGTTCTATAGGAGATGTACATGGGACATATATGAGCTGTATAAGGGTATATAGGTGACATATAGGAGATGGGGGACATGTACGAGATGTATAGGGGACACATACAAGATGTTTAAGGGGCATATATGAGATGTATAAAGGGCATATGAGATATATATGAGATATATAAGGGGTATATAGGGGACATATATGAGACATATAGGACCATATATCTCACAATATTACAACTTACAAAGGCTGCGAATGCACCCACAAACCGTCATCATGAAAGTGTAACTGCAGTTGTAAAATGGTCCCAAACATAACTATGGGCCACTCGATTCATTTTTCCTCGTGTCTATTTTGTAGTTGAGCAGCACACACCCACATGACCCTGCTTAATCGATGATCGATAATGCATTTAATCGATAACATTTATCGATCATCGATTAATCGTTAACCTCCCTAATGTCAGTCCCTCTTTGGTACATTATATGAATGACTGTAATGTTCACATGGGCTGTTCAATGGGTTTACAGGCAGTGACTCTGGACCCAAACTTTTTGGATGCTTACATCAACTTGGGCAACGTTCTGAAAGAGGCTCGTATCTTTGACAGGTAAACAATCACTTCCTCTGTCATTACAGTTTGCCTCTGTCTTTTTCGGCCAATCTGATTCATGTCTTTTTCCCACCCTACAGAGCTGTGGCTGGTTATCTGCGTGCCCTCAGCCTGAGCCCAAACCACGCTGTTGTCCATGGAAACCTGGCTTGCGTGTATTACGAGCAGGGTCTGATCGACCTGGCCATCGACACCTACCGCCGTGCCATTGAGCTCCAGCCACACTTTCCTGATGCATACTGCAATCTCGCTAATGCGCTGAAGGAGAAGGGCAATGTAAGAACCTACATCAGGGCTGTACGTTAACCTTTTTTTGCACATAGCACTGGTGCTACAGAGGAAAGTTTTGTAGCACTGGCCACACAAATGTAGCGCATGTCTGTTACCATCTCTGAAAACACCCACTAGTGCAGTTCATCACTTAAACCTTAAAGACAATGTGTGTCTGGTAACATTTCTTGTTTTGCGAGTGTTTTATATAATCGCAGATACATTTTGCATTTTAAAAAGTTAAGGAAAAAACTGTTCACTAACAATGTCTTTAATAATTCAGTGTTTGCCAAACACAAGTTACTTCCTTTTACTTTTAACATATAAGTTATTTCTTTATACTATGGTTTGTCTACTGTTACAGACAAATTAGGCAATGTGTAGAAATGAGTAACGGGATTGACCATTTTGGCATGATAACTGAGTTGATGTAAGATTTATGGACACACATTTTTATAAGAAAAGTTATTTAATGTTGTAGAATTCAAGGCAATGATTTTGCCAAACAGCGGTTAATGTGACCGTGCCTTTAGAGTCGATCACTAACTTGCAGGTTTCCTGTTAGGTTTCTGAAGCTGAGGAGTGTTATAACACCGCTCTGCGTCTGTGCCCGACTCACGCCGACTCCCTTAACAATCTGGCCAACATCAAGCGTGAGCAGGGCAACATTGAGGAGGCTGTGCAGCTCTACAGGAAAGCACTGGAGGTGAGGGGACCAATGCAGTCCACTGAAACACACATCTGCTACCATGCATGTTTCAAGTGGTTTTGATTCACATGTCTTGCTTTTCTTTGTTGTAAAGGTTTTCCCCGAATTTGCCGCCGCCCATTCCAACCTGGCCAGTGTCCTGCAGCAGCAGGGGAAACTTCAGGAAGCTCTCATGCACTACAAGGAGGCCATCAGGCATGTTCTTGTTTTTAGCTACTCTTATGTTTTGTAGTATTGGTGTCTTTCAAAGTCTCACTGTCTGTTTGTACTCCAACATTGCACAGAATCAGCCCCACATTTGCTGATGCCTACTCCAACATGGGCAACACTCTTAAAGAGATGCAGGATGTTCAGGGGGCGCTGCAGTGCTACACTCGAGCCATTCAGATCAACCCCGCTTTTGCCGATGCTCACAGTAACTTGGCTTCCATACACAAGGTATAAATCTGAAGAATTATACACTTCCTTTCAATGGTTTTCAGTGTTATTTTAGAACTCAAATGGCGACCTTCTTCCCTTAAAGGATTCTGGGAACATTCCTGAGGCGATTGCATCTTATCGCACTGCCCTGAAGCTCAAGCCTGACTTCCCTGATGCGTATTGTAACCTGGCTCACTGTCTACAGGTATGTAAGCATCATGAATGCGCACACTTCGCACTCAGGTGGGAACATTTGTGTGATGCCATGTTTGATCTTCAGATTGTATGTGACTGGACCGATTATGATGAGCGGATGAAGAAGCTGGTGAGCATTGTGGCTGATCAGCTGGATAAGAACCGCCTGCCCTCCGTTCATCCCCATCACAGTATGCTGTACCCCCTCTCTCACGGTTTCCGCAAGGCCATTGCAGAGAGACATGGCAACTTGTGTCTGGATAAGGTGTGTATATTACACAAGCCTCTTCTGCTGTGTTTTATCTGGTAGCTTTAGTCAGTTCTGTACTTTATCAATGTAATACTGTTCTTGTTTTATAGATCAATGCTCTTCACAAACCTGCCTATGAGCATCCAAAGGACCTGAAGGCCAGTTCAGGCCGTTTGCGCGTGGGTTACGTTAGCTCAGATTTTGGCAACCATCCCACTTCTCACCTGATGCAGTCCATCCCTGGCATGCACAACTCTGAGAAGTTTGAGGTAAAGAATTGAACACAGTAGTTATGTAAAGTCTTTCGGTTGCATATGAGAACCAACAAACATAAAAGAAAGGATGACAAACTGTGCTACTCATTTTAGCTGTGCTCAGAACAGGTTTAATTGTGGGCCGATCCTGATCACATGACCTGGTTACTATACAAACACTGGGAGGTCCAGTGAGAAAGCGCTTGAAGTCGCCACATTATTAATAACATCACAGCGAGATCTAGTGAGAAGTGTTCAAATTCGGAACATAATTCTCTGTTTTAAACCGTATCGGAGGAAACGGCACAATGTTTCCCCTGGTTTCCACATCAGCGCCATGAACGAACACGTTATAGAAGGCTTTTCAATCCACAAATCACCAACATTCAACATGGATTTAATGTAGTAACGCTAACTGTAACCATGGTATTGTGGCAGAAATGGTTGAATGTTTTTACATTATTCGTCTCAGGGCTCGTACAACCTTTTGAGAGTGAAATTCAAGAGCTTCACACTTTTCCAGCACTTCAAAGCTCTAAATATCACATTTTAAATGTTATTTTTAAAGTGATGATTTGTAAAAGTTTAAATGAATGTAGGAACACTGGCAAACAAACACTTTTTATTTTCATTTTTTAAAGACATGAAATTACCACTAACCAGTAGATTGCAGCAGAGGAACACTTACTGCAGAGTCCTGCACGGGTCCTGTTGGATAAACCCTGCATTATTAAAAGCATATCCGACAGACACACTCTTTTAATTCCGTACCTGACCCGACCCGCATTAAATTTCCCACACAAAGTAGACAAAAAACATTAATTTATTTATTTTCATGTAATGTAGCAATAAACATTACGCATTGAGTTAATTCAAGAACAATTAATAGACACACAGCCCATCATGTTAACAACAAAGAAAAAGGAGAGAGAGAGAGATCTGTTGTGTAAACTATATAAAACTATACATCAGGTGAAACTCTGCAGTGTGTATGTGACCATTGGTCCTCTTTTTACCAGCATGAAAAATAGGCTACAACTTTTTATTCATATTGTGAATTGATTAAATACAGAACGCAAGCAAGGGCGCTCCCTTTAATATCACAGTTATGGCATATTAAAATATGGCAGTGCTTAAAGGGCCAAGTCGCCAGAAGCCTTTAACGGTCTGCAGACAGAGCGTGAACACAATCACGGCAGAGTTTGGAAGCATCTGCCTATCACTGTGTACCGGATTGAGTCTAAATAATCTTGTCTGAATTGGACTCGCAGCCCATCCTGGCCTACCGAACGTCCGACCCCACACCTGCACCGCACCCGACACGTAAATATTATTTCACCCGTTACATCAAATGATGCACCCGTCCGCGTCCAGGACTCTGACTTATTGGCTTATTAGCCATTTCCACTCCCTAATATATGGAAAATAGTAGCAAGTCTCAGTCTAATGAAAAACTAAATGTTTTCTGTGTAATTCAGTCACAATTTGAAGATAAGATCACTCTTTGTATAATCACTGAAGCTGTCGGTCAGTTTAGTGTAATACCATACGAGACCAATTTAATAAGAGCATAATATTTACATTTTCCCTATAAAATGATGTTTTTGCACATTACTGCATTTTATCTGCATCTCAACTCAATCGTATTGCTTCACTGTTAAATTTCCAATAAACAAACATGTAATATTATTAGTAACTGCACTTATTAATGCAACACATTTTTTTTTTAATTTTATGATAAATTAAAGGGGTGGTAAAACATTCTTTCGAAGGCTTGATTGTGTTTGTGGGCTGCACTGTAACATGTGTTCATGCTTCGTTTTTAAAAAATTGCATTATTTTTCATACATTTTACCTTTATTCTACACTGCTCTGTCCCTCCTTGTAAAAACGGTCTGATGGTTTCTGGGTTCTATGAAGCCGGTCCCTCAAAAATACGCAATGGGCTCAGATTGGCCCAGTGTGTTGTGATTCGCTAACCGCCTAGTGCACGTTTGTCGGAAACGCCCCGCCCCTTCCCTTTACCGGTAGCCTGTGCTTTGGGTAGTATTAGAAACAATGGCGTCAATAAAACCATACCAATTTGAGCCCGAATCAGACCCAGACAATTTTAGTGAAGATGATCGAGCAGAACCTGTTCAGTCCTCAAGAGTAAAGACTGCGGATCTATAGTGATCGCTACTGAATGGCACCGTTACTTTTGTATTTTGAGAACGATTATAGCCAAATATCTGTTGCAAGAACGAACACTAAACATTGGCTTTACTATAGTATCCAAATCAAACACAGAACCATGTTCAGCATGCCTGTAGATTACCAATACATAAAAGCTCTAATCAAAGAATAATTTACACTAATGCCAAGTTCGCTGTTGAGATTTAAAAAAAAGTTTGTAACGTTAGGTGTTTGTCAGATAACGTTAAGTATGAATGAACATTTAACAAACTGGTTTGCAGAACAGCGTTGTCATGTTTACTTCCTTGCTACAACATACAATTAACAGTACGAACTATTACAGGAAAACACATCGACGAAAAACAAATCATACTTACAGGTTGTGGCCCGTAAACCGCTTCTGTTTTTAAATCAATCTTTCAGGACAAGCCGTTGTGCGAATCCTGCATTGAACTCATGAAGATTGTGGAAGCTTTCCTCCGTGAAATGTGCAGCGGGAGCCGCACGCCCGTCTCACACTGGCAGTGTGTGTCTCGCGCAGCTGAACCGCGGCTCGTGCCGCTCGTGTATTGCAAATACAGACGAATATTGTCCATTATGTCACATTTTCCGGTCTTCTCCTCCGACCCCTGTCTGTCTCGTGCTTTGATTTATGATGGGCAGCATATATCTGCTGCAAATGCGACCTGTTCCCCTCTGTCTCATACACACATGCATATAACATGTTGTATGTTAAGCGCACTGCAACACACCCCCGTCCCTAGGAAGGCTGAACAAAGTGGACCTGCAATCAGAATGATAATAACAGCGTTTCGTCGGCATTGGCAACAACACTCCAGCCTATACTAACTATACCACAACAACTATTCCCCGCGGCGATACAAAATGGCCTCACCCCCCCTTATTTCATATTCTCGGAGGAGGGGTTTATGTAAATATTGGGGCTGGTGATGTCAGAGACCCTGGAGGAATGTCTGTAGTCCCTACCGGCCGTTTGCTGTAGTCCTTAGAAATTGATTTCTTTAAAAGCAAATATCTCCCTTTGCTTTAAACTTTGAACGTTGTAACTTTGCAGATGTTGTTTATGCTCAAACAGCAACATTACACACTAGCTAAAGTTAAATCGTGGTTGACCACCCCTTTAACTACCAAATCAGGTCAGTGGCACCAGTGTTACTGCTCTCTAATGCTAGTCTGGAGCCCTGCTGTGTTACTGAAATACTGTTGTCTTTTGTGCAGGTGTTCTGCTATGCTCTCAGCCCTGACGACAGCACCAACTTCAGAGTTAAAGTCATGGCAGAGACGCATCACTTCATTGACCTCTCACAAGTGAGTATACGCATCACAGGCTCTTCCTCCTCCTCTCAGGGGCTCTGTTTTGATTTCATCACGTTTCCTGTCTCCATAGATCCCTTGTAATGGAAAAGCAGCAGACAGGATCCATCAAGATGGAGTCCACATCCTGGTCAACATGAATGGTTATACTAAAGGAGCACGCAATGAGCTGTTCGCGTTGCGCCCGGCACCCATTCAGGTGAGATTTGAGAGACAACTCTTAATAGAAACGGCTTGCTTTGTAACATTATTATTGTCTTTACTGACACTCTTGATCAATTTAATGTGTCCTTGCTGACAGTATATATCCGATAATACATAAAGATAAATAATTATTTTATTTTTTCCAACCACCCTAGGCCATGTGGCTTGGATACCCAGGCACCAGTGGAGCTCCGTTCATGGACTACATCATCAGTGATAAGGAGACGTCGCCCGTTGAGGTCGCAGAGCAATACTCTGAGAAACTGGCCTACATGCCCAACACTTTCTTCATTGGAGATCATGCTAACATGTTCCCTCACCTCAAGGTAAGATTCAGTCTCTAATCGCATGATTTAATTTATCTTAAACAGAAAAGGTTATATTTTTTATTTTTACCCGATAGAAAAAAGCAGTGATAGACTTCAAGTCAAATGGACACATTTTTGACAATCGCATCGTGCTGAATGGCATCGATCTGAAAGCCTTTCTGGAAAGCCTGCCGGATGTCAAAGTTGTGAAGGTTAGTGAAGAAATCACTGCTTTAACTCCTTAACCTGCAGCTCATCGCCGGAGACCCCAGATAACTGTTCAACATTCACTTCACGTTAAAACATCACAAACTGTGTGTCTTTAGAAAGATTTAAGTTTCCAGCTTCAATATTTGGCCACTGTTTATGATAAAGCTAGGTTGCAGTGACATTCATTTATGTCAGGAGTGCAAAATAATCAATTGGTAACTTATGATCTACATAACTGGCGAGGTGGGCGAGCGAGAGACGTGGGAGGAGCAAGCGAGACCAGTGCATGATTGAGCGTCACCTGCGAGGCACACCGGTCTCGAGTCCTTTCATGAGGGAGCACGGAGGCATATAAGAACTCGAGACCAGTGTGCTTCGCAGGTGACGCTCATTCTCAATCACGCACTGGTCTCGCTCGATCCTCCCACGTCTCTCGCTCGCCCACCTCGCCACAATAACATATTTCAACAACATTATGACTGAAATCCACATTAAATCAGAAGTTATGGCAAACACTCTTTATATTACTTTATGACAAAGTAAAAGTGCAATATAAATTTTTTTAAGTTGTGTAGCTTGATGCTAATTGTTGCTCTAATGCACTTGTTACATCAGGAGCTATTTTATTGCATATCTAATTTGTTAGAATAGTTGACTTGAGGTCCAAAGACTTCAGATAATAGGTGGATTAATGCATAGTGGGATCAGTGTGGTGTAGATGGGCATGCCATGTAATGCCAGAATAAAGGCTAATAGCCTCTGAATAAAAACAAAAAAATAATGAACATTAGGTCTCATACCCGGCAGAAGCGTAAAAGGTTTGTGGAGAGAGAACAATAGAAACGTGAATGGAGCAGTTCGCCACACCTGACATTACACAATAGAGTGCAAGTGGGTGTTTACAGGGCAATACAGCATTTTATTAGCATCTTATCAGCCTTCTCTAAAAACTCACATGACACGGTCTTAGAAAATTATTCATAAAATGTGTTGTTTTAGAGACCACATCCTCAGATTTGAAATGAAGCATGAGCAGGCTTGTGGCTTCAGCGTTTCTATGTTTCTACAACACAGACAAATCATATTTTTATACATTTAAAAATGTGTGAGTTTGTATATCTAAGTAATTCTGGGTCTTGAACTGAAAACTCTCAAGTGCTGGCTTTCAAAGTATATGTTGTCTGTTCAGAATGACTTAGGAGCTGCAACCTTTTTATTTTGGGTGTCATTTATTTCCTCACTTGCCAAATTGGGGGGTGTCGGAGAAGGGGTTAGTCTAGCTTTCATCCCATTCTTCTGTTGAACAGACATGCTAATGTTTCGTCCCCTGCTTTCAGATGGAATGTGATGGTCAAGAGGTGGCTGACAGTAACGGTGCCCTTTCCATGCCCGTCATCCCGATGAACACGGCTGCTGAGGCCATCATTAACATGATCAACCAAGGCCAGATCCAAGTCACCATCAACGGCTTTACCGTCAGCAACGGCCTGGCCACCACACAGGTACGGCCCACCGCTGATCTCAGACGAACTAATTTCACTGCTTCTTCCTGGCTGTGATTTTAGTCCTGTCCTTCATTCCTAGCATGACAGATCTGTGGATAATTGACCACGTTTACATACTCACAATCAAAATATATATACATTTCTAATTAATTGTATCTGAATGTGGTCACCCATGCCCAAATTGTCAAATGTGTAATTCATTATGGCGACTCAGCAGTGTGGAGGTGTTTTATCGAACGCGAGAGCCTTGATTTCTCTCAGATTGGTGATGAAATGATTCCAATCACCTCAGATCATCTCCTGATTGACTCCTACTCTAAGAGAAGATCTGGCAAAAAGACGATTTGATCGTAGGCAGAGTCAGAATATTACCACATGTTGTTGTTTTTCAGATTTTTACATTGGAGGAGGTTGTAGTATCTGGGACTGTAGCCCTGCAGGTATGGCACACTCTCGAGCTGGCTGAGAATAGCACGCTTTGAGACAGGATGTGCAATAGGCACTTTCCCTTCACTTGGGCCTTCACACCACTGCTGTAGGTGGCACAGACATGGTGGCGGAGAAGTTGAACTGCTTCTAGGGATGGGCGACACTGTTATAGGGAACATGCTTTGACTCTTTGGTAACCTAAACTAGTAGCTCATGTGTTCTTTAACCTTTCTGTTTAGATTAACAACAAGGCAGCAACAGGAGAAGAAGTTCCCAGGACGATCGTGGTGACCACCCGCTCGCAATATGGCCTTCCTGAAGACTCGATTGTCTACTGCAACTTCAACCAGCTCTATAAGATTGACCCTCCCACCCTGCAGATGTGGGCCAATGTAAGATTCACTGCTGAAAGATGGGCTCTTTTAACAACACTTGGCTGTCTATTAGGGCTGGGTAAAAAATACAGATTTCTCTATTTTTAATCGATTACGAACGAACCAATATCGATTCTTAAATCCAAAAAAAATCACAATCTTTGTGCTTTGTTACTATTGATTTGAAACAAAGTCACAGATTTCAAATTAAGTCCATTTTATTACGAAATACAAAAACATAAATACGGTTTTGGCGCTGTGGCGTGAGATCGCTCTAGAGAAGCGGCACATGAACTGATCGCCTCCTCCGCCTTAATTCCAGTGCGAAATAAACATGAACGAGCATCTGAAAGTGTGTTAAAAGATACAGAACTACTTACCGAAATCTGTATCAGGTCATGTGATCAATTTTTCAACCGCAGAAAGACGTCAATAAAACAGCTTGTAAACAATGTCATGTAACGTCACATTTACCTCAGAAAAACCATCCAGTGACCATAAACTCATTAGTCAGCTAGAAATAGTAACTCTAGAAAGGAGCATTTGGATAAATATATGCACCACATTACATATTAGGTCTGGACGATTAATCGAAACGTAATTTTCCCATTTCGGTTTTAGTCGCGTGACTCCGCCCCATCAGTCACATCAAGTGCAGTTTGCAGGCACATGTAAAGATGCAGGACTCAGGAGCAGTTATCTTTGTTTATAGATGCTCAGGATTACTATGGTTATTGCATGTTTTACACAGTACACGTAAGTTAATCGCCTTTCTTACATGCGCTGATACACACACAGAGACGGCGTACGCAAGCCCTAAAGCCAGATCACTTTCACTTGCGTCCTCATGAAGTTTGTCAATTAAATGTGTTTAAAGGCTTGCCAGTTTGAACATTAAAGCGATTGTGCACTATTCAAGAACAACGTTATGGAAAACTTCTCCGTTCAGTGCTCATGAGCATTTTTCTGTGACACAGAGAGCAGAGCTGTGTCGTGTCTCGGACAGCGCGCGCCAGATCACGTTCACCTGCGTCCTCACAAAGCCTTGTCATTTGTATGTGTTTTAAGGCCTGCCAGTTTGAACATTGAAGCGATTTTAGTCCATCAGATGTGTATTATGTTGAACTAATGCCTGATATATTGTGACACACGAACACTCAGACAGAAGCTCGCACATCACGTGAAGATCACGCGCAGAGAGCAGCGCAGAAACTCGCCGTCTACGCTGTCCTGTGATTTATCACTAAAGTAGCTCAGAAACTCAACCGTTATAGCATAGATTTTAATACCTTTGAAGGAAGTACAAACCACAGCTTCATAACTAATAGAGATGTTATGATTAATACACACAATCTCTCTCATTAATGCATTCAAATAAATGTAATGTAGGCCTATGTGCTAATTTATCTGATGTACAACAAGCAGAAATCTGCCCCATAGACAATAACTGCTGAAAGTGAACCGTTCCCTTCAAGTATTTTAAAATCACAAAGAAATGCACTTTCATTAGAAAAACATTTCCCATCTTTTAATAGTAGAAAATATTTACAGTAAACGCCTTATCAGTGAACTATGAGGGCAAAAAAAGGAAAGAAAAATAATTGTTCATTAATCGTAATCGAGGTAAAATGTAATCAAGATTTTTTTTTTTTTAATCAAAATCAGTACAGCCCTATTACATATTCATTATAATTAATAATGTTCTTCAATATTTAATGCATGTTTGAATAAATTTGGCAAGTTTTTATGACAGCCACCATTTAAATGTAGAAGATTTGTTTCCTTGAGAAAAGTTGCCATGTATTGTACCTGATATATATCCAAAATAATCCATATTGAGTCGAATTGCCCATACCCAGCCCTTTATATTATTATTATTCACTATCAATCGCCACTTACACTAAATTAAATAAAAGCAGAATCATTTTTTGCATTTTAGAGATTCCCTAGTTATGTTTTTTATTGACGGACAAGCATAAATGTCGAGCCCTGGTTTACATACACTGCTTGCATTGTAATAATACAAAGCTAGTTAGAAATCTCTGAACTTATTGAACTATTTCTGTATTATGTATATAGAGTTTAGGGCTGGGCGGTATAGCTGAGGCATTACTTCTACATAACGGTTTCATTGTTTTTTTTCCCCTTGATAATATTTTACATGGATCTCTATTCATGTATTAATGCTGAAATTGTGTCAGTTTTCAATTTTGATTATTTCAACCAAACAGCTGCTATTGCAAAGCACGTTCAAAATGATAAATGAACACCATTTTTATATACGCACAATATGCCATACGACTGTAGTAACCAACACTTCTGTAAACATGTTGAAATCGTCTCGTTTAGAATCGATTCATTGAACAGTAAACATGTGGTTCTCTGTCAGCTCTACTCACTGTGCTCTCCATCGTGCAGATCCTGAAGCGTGTGCCCAACAGTGTGCTCTGGCTGCTGCGCTTCCCGGCCGTGGGCGAGCCCAACATCCAGCAGTACGCTCAGAACCTGGGCCTGCCTGCCGCTCGCATCATCTTCTCCCCGGTGGCTCCCAAGGAGGAGCACGTACGGCGTGGGCAGCTGGCTGATGTGTGCCTGGACACCCCGCTCTGTAACGGACACACCACAGGCATGGACGTGCTGTGGGCTGGAACCCCCATGGTCACTATGCCAGGTAATACAAGCTACGGTACGCCTCCTAATTCACGGGGATCAACCCATTTCTTATGATTAGGGCACGAGTACTGGTATTGCTCACACTTGGTGTTAGTGGTTTGTTTGGATGACTAGAAATTAAGAAAAAATCATGCATTATAACAGGGTTTCCACTGGGTCTTAAAAAGTCTTACATTCGTGGAATTATTCTCTTCTAGGTCTTAAATAATTTTTAAATAGCTCTTAATTTTCCTATGTCCATGTAACGCTACCTCTAACGCTCAGTGAAATGCTCCCGCAGCTCTAGAATGTTTTGTTTTTTAATTCTGGGGTGTTTTAGTTCTTTCTTTCGCTAGTCCAAATATAATTCGCTGTATTACGACTACAAATGAGACCAATATGTAATTTGTATTGCAGCTAATCAGCTTTCATGTTATTGGCGCGAGTCTCTTTCGGATTGTACCACAGACACCTAAAATGGATTTTATTCTTCAGCGAATAGTCCTCAAGTTTTTTGCATTTCCACGATTACTAAATACAATGAAAAATCAACAATGCATTTTTTGAGGTCCTGCATAATTTGTAATTTCTCTGCAAAATAATGGCAAGAAACCAAAATAAACAAGCTTTATGCATTTGGTTTGTTCTATTGTCATGTGCGACTATTGTGCATATAATATAATACATAATATAGTAAATGTGGTATCCTAATTATGCAAATTTCTGGAAATTACCACCACAAATTCAGTCATTTTGATCTCAAAAATCACAAAAAACAGTGAAATCCTGGTGGGATTGAGCTATGGGGAAGTGCAAGTTTATCGATACAAGTTTATAGATTTGCTCAATTTGAATACATTAACTTACTTTGCAAGTAATGACTGCATTTCCTTTAAATCCAACTCAATCCTACTCCTGGAGGGCCACTGTCCTGCAGAGTTTAGCTCCAACCCCAATTCAACACACCTGAACCAGCTAATCAAGGTCTTATTAGGCATATTAGAAACTTCCAGACAGCTGTTGAGGCAAGTAAGAGCTGAACTCTGCAGGACAGTGGCCCTCCAGGATCCAGTTTGGACCGACCGATCTATGCTAAGCTATGCCAAAAGTGTTAATCTAATGCAGGGCTCAACATTAAGCTTGTTCACATGCTTGTCCTTCGGACAAGTAAATCTGTCATTCACTTGTCCGAGTAAAAAAATAGATTTTTTTGTGTGTTGTAAATTAAATTTATTCTGAAGCAGCTTTGACATATTTAAATCTGCATATTTGTGATATTTTTTACTTTTATAAAGGGAATTTTTCCCCTAATCTTATTAAATATAGGCTATGCTTCAGCTTTCCTTTTATATTCTTAAATTTGATCAATACATTAAATTAGAAGACACTATAGGGCTGTTACCAATCAAATGAAATAATTTACACTGAAAAATTACAACTACATTAAATAATGTTATGAGATTGTTTTAAACAGATTCTTTTGAATATGCAAATAAGAAAAGTTGGAAAGAATGTTTAAACATGAAACTAAAACGCCAGTAGGTGGCGGCAGGTGACCGTCTTATGAGTCATTGAGTCGATTCGTTCAAACGGCTGATTCATTCAAGAATGAGGCAGTCGTTTACGAATAGGTTGAGCAACGTTTTATTTTCCGTGAGTTCATTATATATAATTATCCACTATCGATCGCCACTTACACTAATGAATGCAGAATCATTCTAGCATTTTGATGATTCCCTAGTTATTTTGTTAATGATGTTTTATCAGGATACTTGTCCAGTCGGGCAAGTAAAATTCTCTTTCACTTGCCCCTTCAAAACATCCACTTGTCCCAGACAAGCAGACAAGCGTTAATGTCGAGCCCTGAAATGCATACCTAGTTTACACATAAAAATCAAACTAAGGTCTCGACAACTAGCCAAGTGTGAGGCGTGCACAGGCAAGCGCCTCTGGTTTTCTTCAGAACATGTGTGCAGTATCTCATGCTTTTGTTTCCTGCAGGAGAGACCCTGGCGTCGCGTGTGGCTGCCTCTCAGCTCACCTGCCTCGGCTGTCCTGAACTCATCGCTCCGAGCCGTCAGGAGTATGAGGAGGTTGCTGTGAAGCTCGGCACTGATATGGAATTGTAAGCTCAATTTTTCCGCTTTCAAAACGAGACTCGTTTAAGATAAGTGTTAATTTCGTTGACAAATAATTTTCGTCAACAACCTTTTTTTCACTGGCGAATTCGAGACGATAACTAAATATAAACTAGTGTTGGATGACAAAAACTATGACACAAATCAACTCTCATTTTCGTCAACAAATAAAAACGAGACGAATGTTAGTGAGGGTCGATTAGGGAAGAGATCCAGTCAGAACTGATGTCCTGTGTCACAGATGAGCTGATCTAACCGCTGGAGAACACGGCTCATCCCCGATCCAGCGCTCCAGAGCGGCTCACAATCAGTCAATAACACACATTTATGCCAGGCCAGTGTTTATGAACTAATGCTGATGAATAATGGCAGTGTTTACTTTACGATGTTTATATAGTAATGTGTTTTAGACGGTTGTAACAATGCATATTTTATCTCCTGAACTTGAATGAGCTCCTGCAACTGTAAGGCGAGATTTCAAAATAAGAGTCCCGGTGTATTTCCAGCTGGTTTATAATTAAAAGTCACGCATTATATATTCTTACACAATAAACTGTATTTAATTTAATTCATAGTCAAGTCAACTTTATTTATATAGCGCTTTTAACAATACAGATTGTTTCAAAGCAGCTTTACAGTGTTAAACAGGAAAATAATGCAACAATTGTATTCAGCCGTATAGCCATTCTGGAGAAAACGGTGATGTCATCAGTTCATTTCAATTATCATACAGTGACCGTGTGGGCTTTAGATCAGTAATTTAGTTTATATGGTTAATTTAGTTTAATAATTAGATTTATTTGGATATTTAGTTGAAATGTATTCAGGAGGAAAGACCAGTATTTGACAAAAATTCAATAAAGTATCAGGGTTATAATAGTTCACTAAAACCATTAAAAAAAAAACTTCATTACTTGAAATTAAATAAATAAATAAACAAACTTATTTGAAGCTTTAGCTTAACCTGATATGGCCTACTGACTAAAACAGAAATACACAGTTATAAAAACTATATAGATGTTTTTAAAAAACAAACAAAAACAGTGAATTGAGCTCTTTCGTGTATTTTTAATGTCAAAAACAAAATGATGTCAGTTCAAGTGACCGTTGGTTATGTAACGCTTAATGATTACAATTGAACTAAACTCATTATGTGGCGTTCACACCGGATGCAATTCGCGCGAAGGTGGACGCTTAAATATTTTGAGTTTACTCGCTTCATTCGCGCGTGAAATTCGCGTCTGACAACTACACAACAGACGTGAATTCGCATCATGGGAGGGGCTTCTATACGAGCCAGCTCGTCTCGGTCACTTGACGTCTTTTTTGTAAAAAATACTACTATTAATGTGTGACAAAACGTAGTTTAAAGACTTTTTCAGGCGATAATATAGTTGTTTAAAGCTCAAATCTGTGGTTAATTTATAAAAAGAGCCTATTTGAGCATTTTATCTGGCGTTTTCGGAGTTGTGAGATCCAGGCGATCAGTGGCATTCCGCACTCGTTTACCCGGCGAGACCCGCCTTTCCTCGGCTAGTCCTTCTCACATTTGCCGCTGGCTCTGGCTCTTTTTTTCTGCTCCAGTCTCGTTGTGAAATGGCTGACATAGATTTTGTTGAGAGGGTAACTCACTTTCTTCCAAGCAAGATCCTTTTTATTCCTGTTCCTGTAGTGATAGGATGATGTATCACACAGCTCCGGGTATCCACATACGGCCACGATTATCTTGTCCTCCATTGTTGTTGGGATTTCTGCCTCCGCTTGTAAATGCGTCACTACTAGAGCAAGCTCGTGATTGGTTAACGCGGCGCGAAATATCCGCCAGAGTTCAGATTTTCAACTTGAGCGATTCGCGCGAAATATGCCGCAGAATGCCATTTCGCGTCTCTGCATTGACTTAACATGTAAATCACTCGCGCGAATCGCGTCCGGTGTGAACGCAGCATTAGATTTTAGTCGACTAAAACTAAATGGCATGTTAGTCAAAAGACTATGACTAAAACTAAATCAAAATGTGCTGTCAAAATTAACACTGTAATATAAGCGCACCTTAACACATGTTGTTCTTTCTCTCCGCACAGCCTGAAGAAGGTGCGCTCCCGCGTCTGGAAGCAGCGCATCTGCAGCCCGCTCTTCAACACCAAACAGTACACCGTGGAGCTGGAGAGACTGTACCTGCAGATGTGGGAGCATCACGCCGCCGGAGGCAAGCCTGACCACCTGGTCAAGATGCAGTCTCTGGAGGGCGGCGAAAGCTCCTAAGCTAGACTCGTCATTGCATGCCCCACCACTCCACCCCACCCCAATCCCATGTGACTCTATGGAGCCCACAGGTGAGCGCCGTCACGAGGATCCCTTTTGTTTCCATGAGCCGGAGTGATCGGCCGGAAGCACACGGAGACGTCGTCCCCTTCTCCATCGCCTGTCTGTCGGCTCCACTGATTCTGTTTTGCTTGTTTTCTGTAATTGAAGTGGACAACGAGGTCTAAAATGCAAAGGGACAAGGACATAATCCTGAAAATGTAAAATAATCAGCTCAAATAGGGTCTTTTTTTTTTTTTAGTTAGGTTACACTCTTGACCTATTTTAGCTTTGTCATCATGACGGATGCATACCTCGGATCGACGTTGTTTCCGTACGCTGTCAATAGAAAATAATTCCTCTCTTGTTTTTGAGAACATGCTAAACAGAGGAGTGTCTTATTACACACTGACGAAAGGCCTGCAAACTGCTCACGTGTTGACGTATTTTTTTTTTTACTGTTTTACCAGGAAAGGTGTAGGTAAGTATGTTCTAAGCTGTTTTGGTTTTGTACACTGTCTTCCCATTAACCCGTTTTATTTATGCTCTGTCGGTGTCAACTCTGTGAGGCTCTTTACATAAACTGAAATAAAGATATGTGGCGATATTGCACAGATTTAGCTGCAGTTTGCCCCCCCCCCCCCCCCCCCCCCCCCCATTCCTTCTAGGAGCCGACACATGATGAAACTAACAATAGTAACATACTGGTTATTGTGATCTATATTGTTGTTGCTGACTGAACTGTGATGTGCACCCATTGTAAATTTGATCGCTGTATTCAGTTTAGTTCAATAAAGAAAAGCTAAAGATGTTTCTACACTTGGGTTGCGTGTCCTAGATTGTTCACATTGGGCTTTAATCACAAATCCAAAGGGTGTGTCCTAATACTAGATGCTACAATCACTACTTTCAGTCGGGTTTACTATCATAAGTGATGGTATTGAGATTTAAATGTGCTAATAAATATATGTAAAAACTTGATGTGTGAGTCTAATTACTGTTGTGCTCGTCTGAGCGGGACTTGAACCTGCGTCTTCGGCGTGGGAGGCGGGTGCCATAACCATAGACCGTAAAAAATATGGCTTCCGCTGAAGCCTCTGGAGGTCCGAATATGGCGCTGACATCTTGGGACTGCAGGAAGTATAGCCGCGATATCAAAAGCCCGCCCACACTCTCACAGATGCAGAACAATTCATTATGATGGTGAGAAATAAACAGTTATGGAAATGTAGAAATTAAAGCTAAAGCTCCAATCCCCTCCCAAAAATCCCGAAAAAAGTCTGTTAGTGACGACTTCACTCAGAGAAGCTGTCAATCATGACGTCACATCCCCCGTTTTTACAGCATCAAATAACACGAACACTTGAAATGAAATCATCATGATAAAAACTTCCTACAACGACAGAAACCATCTTTCGGAAATGATTATTTGAAGTGTAATTTGATTGTTTAGTTTGTCTCGCGTCCATTAGAAAACACTGAGGGGCGGGGCTTATGAGCTATACTGGGACCAGCCACTGGGGGGCGATCGAGGCGCGGAGGCTTCAGTTTCTGAGAGGAGCGCTGCAGGCTTGGCGATAACAAGTCTGAAATGACAAGGAGGCGCTTTACGCAATGCAAAGTCAAAGGAGAGCCCGGTGTGGGCGTTGCCTAAATACGCTCTGTCTCTATTGGCCAGCAGCGTGGATGAGACATCTAGCCTTTATTATGTATATCTATGGTATATGGTATATCTATTATGTATAACAAGGACCCTTGAAGATGAGATGCATTTAATGTTTTAATACATTTTCTATTTTACATTAATTTCTTAAAGGTTTGAATGTAATACTCCGTCAAAACAACCGCTATGTGTTTCTCTAGGAAAATAGATCATGTGTGAACAAGTATAGTGTAGGGGGCGGGGCTTCAGATTCTAGAGAGCATTTGATTGGACGGAAAATCTGATGAGAAGCTGAAGTGCAGAGTGATGTCATCAGAATCATTGATCCTTCTAAATGTGTTTTGGAGCTCATAGATAACAGTAACTGTGTTCACATAAATCGTGCTATTCCCGTGTAGTTGGACGCTTGAAAATTGAGTTTACTCGCGCGTGACATTCACAAGACACGAATTCTCGTCACGGGAGGGGCTTCGGCTCCAGTCTCATTGTGAAATGGCTGACATGGATTGTTTTCAAAATACGGCGAATAAGCTCAATTTGCCGGCTTTAGCTAGCTTGTAGTCTCAAATGTCCTCATTGTTGTCACCATAGATATACATAATAAAGGCTAGATGTCTTACGGCGGAGTCTCTAATGTCATCACCGGCGGCCATCTTGTCACAGGCAAGCTTTCTGGCGTGCTCCTGATGTAAGGCGAGTGATCTGAACACAAATACTCTTATCTCACTGAAATCTTGACGGATTTACGAATGGTTTGGTTTCTTGCAAACGTTATTAACGTGGCTATAATTCTGGATGCTTGAACAAATTATGAATAATTATTCATAAGTATGCAGTGTCATAATTGTCTGGCTATCACCAGACCAAGCTCAATTTAAGATTGAGCTTGGTCTGGGGAGTCTGCTCTGTTTTTTCTACTGCACAAGAGCGTGATCAACGGGCATAATTCAAATGAGTCCGTACGCAATTGGATAGTCCTTCAGACCACAAGAGGCGGGATCAACGGGCAACGACCCATCGCTTCTCTATCCCTCATCATGTTAAACCTGCCAATAGCGCGCCAGGTGGATAAGCCAGTCTGTGATTGGTTTCCGCAAAAGTGTAACAGAAGCAGATGAAATGAATGTACAGGTTTCTAGACTGAGTTGCCGGGCGAAATCAAATCGCTGGCTGAGTTTACCCAGTCTAGTGTCATAACTACATCTCTGACGTTTATAACAAATCAAACAGTTTGAAAATAGGTAGAAAGTTGCGCAAGTTATGGTTATTTAAAGCTACACTGTGTGATATTTTCCCCCATCTAGTGGTGAAAAGGTATATGACCATCCAGTAAATATTAGTTTCTGTTCCTCCCAATTCCGATTTCGTTTTAACTCCTACGGTGGCTGATTTAGTCCAAGATTAACATGGCTTCCAGTTCGACCTCGTCCATTAGTGTTGATTTGCCTGTTGTGTTGCCGTCTTAATTCTCTTTTTCTCTTCCTTGGCGACTCTGTTACATATCCTTGAGAATAAGAGTGATCCTCCATCAGCAACAGACTTTCAGAAAGGCTTTCAGGTTTTCATATAGCAGTCTCAAGCAATCCCGCTCTTCACATTCGACACGGTGCCATCGAGTGTTAAAACGCCAAAGGCGAAGCTTGAATTTACGGGTATGTCCCTCTTTGGCTAATGTACTTTCAAGATGGAGGGGCAACATGGCGACCCCCATTCGAACCCCTTACCCGTATGTATTTTCAATGGCATATTATAAACTTACGAGAATACTTTATTACTTTAAAGAAGTAAATATACATTAATGAGCACATATATTTTTGAAAGAACTAAGTGTGTTTAGCTAAGAATAAACTAAAAAAGTTACACAGTGTAGCTTTAAAAAGTACATGCACCATTAAAACACAATGTTACGAGTGAGCGAGCTGACTGTGACAAGATGGCCGCCAGGTGAGGACGTCGACCTCCATAGAGACAGAGCAACACGCGTCATAATCTGAAGACCACGCCCACCGGGGGGGTGGACAATCCAACGCTCTCCATTGACTTTGCATTGCCTGAGGCTGCCTCCTTGTCATTTCGGACTTATAACAAAAAACAGAACGATGTATAAAAGCGGATATGTGACAAAGTGTACAGCAAACTGTCACATAACTTACTTTTTAAATAACCATAACTTGCTCAACTTTCTACCGATTTTCAAACAGTTTGATTTGTTATAAACGTCCGAGATGTAGTTATGACACTAGAACACCTGTCACATAACAAAAAACAGAACAATGTCTAAAAGCTGCTATAAGTCTGAAATGACAAGGAGGCGCTTCACGCAATGCAAAGTCAACGGAGAGCCCGGTGTGGGCGTGGCCTAAATACGCTCTGTCTCTATTGGCCAGCAGCGTGGACGAGACATCTAGCCTTTATTATGTATATCTATGGTTCTCACTATTAGAGCAGGCTCCTGATTGGTTAACGCGGCACGGATATCAAAGTTCAGATTTTTCAACTCGCGCGATTCTCGCGTTACGCACGTCAAACGCTCTAAACGCTCAATTCGCCCCGTGTCATTCGCGTCTTTGCATTGACTTAACATGTAAATCACTCGCGCTTTACGCTTCACTCGCGTCTGGTGTGAACGCTCCGTTGGACTAACATACATATTAAAAGACAAAAAAACGTTTTGGGATTTCATGGGGACTTTAAGGGACTTTTAATTTAATTACATAATATCATCGGGTACAACGGGATGACGGCACATCTGACTTATTCTTATTTAAACCACTAAAAAATCAGCTCAGTAGTTTTGATGTTGTAGATCAAGGTCTTGATGATTTTCAAGGTAATTAAAGCAATATATGTAAAAGTATGATATTTGGGGCTAAAGGCACAATAATTAACATGATAATAAACAGCGGCTGACTTTAACATTTATGACATGATTAGATTCAGATGATAAATATCATATATTAAGGTGTTGAGTGTCCACCTTAGAGATAATCACCACATTTACAATGAAAACATATTTAAAAATATGATATCAATCATATATAAGAAATTATTTATTGTTACTACTGTACATCTATATTCAAATGGGATCTCCTTTCAGAATCTTTATTTTTTAAAATAATTTTGTTTAAATTACTGATCAAAAATGAATTATTTTATCAAAATAAACAGAAAATGGTACAGACTTGGCTAAAGTGATTGTTTTGAACAAGTATTAACTGAGACACGATTAAAAACACATTATTATAGCTGAGGTATTTGTGTCAAAACTGAGTGTCGCTGATTTACTTATAAACTTCCGTCTCTAGACATTACATTGAGTATTGCTATGATGTTAATTATTTATTGAATTAATTATTAATGAAATATTTGCAAATAATGAAAGATGTAGGGTGTTGTTATATCAGATTAAACTCTTCTCCTCTAGGAGCGCCGCTGAGCCCGGAAGGTTTTACTGCGCACACTGGTGACGAGTTCCGGTTGGCCAAATTTGAACGTCGTTACACAGTCGCTGATGTTTAAAGCTCAAAGATCCGCTCGCTGGACTCCATCTAACCCGCTTTCGCAAGGTATGCGGAC
The DNA here is from genome assembly GCA_023566225.1 of Romanogobio albipinnatus. NCBI lineage: Eukaryota > Metazoa > Chordata > Actinopteri > Cypriniformes > Gobionidae > Romanogobio > Romanogobio albipinnatus. The sequence goes on along the minus strand of CM042246.1, from coordinate 53,426,528 downwards.
AGTCTGTCATATTTTGCCATATTCAGGCTAAAGATAAGCTTCCAAGCGTGTGAGTTTGTCATCTGCTCGCTTGTTCAGTGAACCATAGACACGAAACACTCCAGTAAACACGATCAGGAGATGTTAAACACATTCACACACATATTAAACGCTCACAAATGTCGTAATTTGTTATATTCTTTTAACTGTAGGTATATATTAATGTACAAGATCTATTTTTGTATATATTCCCAGCTTTGGCAGTAACCTATTGTGAATAAATGTGAATAAATATATAAATAATTGCTGTATTGTTTAATACTACTGTAGTTTTTCAACGTTCATGTATTGGGTTCATCATATATATTAATCTATTTCAATGCAAAAGCGTAACACACTAATATAACCGCAAGAGAGCATGTTTTGTTGTGTCATGTGACCCAGGAGAGTGAAGTGTCCAGTCTTCGGGATGGATCCCTGCACTGTGTCCCTGTTTCAGAGAGTCTCCGAAAAGCTGGGCTGGGACCGAGACGGTGGTCTTGATGAAGCTGAAGAGAAGGTCAGGACTTACAATGATCGTATACGTCATTTACAAACAACCCCTCCCATGATGCCTCATTAGAGCCTGTCCTTAAACATGTCTCGTGTTGTTTTTGCAGTTGAGGAAGAGCTTGAAGAAGAGCAGGCGTCCGGCGCTGAGCAGCTTCAACTCTGACCCCGCACACAGACGCCAGCTCTCTGACTCCGGCTCGGGGAAAGAGAATCATGAGGAACACGTGCTGTTGACTTCAGATGATGACGACTTTGATAAGTGTAAGGCTGCGTCCGAAATCACATACTTCCCTACTGTATAGTAGGCAAACAACAGTATGGCTGCATGGGATTGGACAGAGAAGCGTGATTGGTCACTCCAGAGAACACGTCTCACTGCTCCAGAGTCCAGTGGCGGCACGCTTTACCCCACTGCATCCCACACTCTGCATTGCTCTTGGTGATGTAAGGCTTGGATGAGCTGCTCGGCTATAGAAACCCATTCCCTTAAGCTCTACACACTGTTCTTGAGCTCATCTGAAGGCCACAGGAGTTTGCAGGTCTGGAGCTCTTGACTCTGAGGAAATTTGGCGACTTCTGTAGGGCTGTAATCAAACAAAGAAAATCTTGGTCGACTGAAGTCCTGAAACTTTCGACTAAGAATGACATTAGGAAAAAAACGTTAAATGAATTAGCTGCGCAGTACTTGGTGGCCTTGTTGTCTGCCTAAATTAATTATAAATATACATAAACTAGTAAGTTATTTGCAGAATATTAAATCGTTTTTGAGCTGATTATTTTGCACTGAAAGGAGTCTGACACACGAGTCTGACAGCGCTGCATCACGTGCACCTGTTCAATATCATAGTACTATATTTTCAGAAATCATAGGCTATGTTGTCAACTAGTGATATCATCACAAGAACTTTTGAGGAATATGCAACATAATTTTGACAATTGTTTTTGTCATATGTATTATAATAACTAACAGACACTCATTTCAGCCGCTCTGTGCAGCTCAAACACAGGATCAGCTCTGCGGCTGAGACACGAATCGACTGTTAACTTAAAGCTTTTACTCTTAAACACAAAAGGCACGTCCACTTTAATAAAATAGGAATATTTATTAAACAAGCCAGATCAAGAGTAGAAACGAAATAAAGTGCATAACTGAAAAATAAAGCATAGGCTGAAAACTAATACAAACAGTGCATTGTGCATTAGGCTTCAAATAAAAAAAGTGCCCAAATCCAATAAATAATATTAGAAATACATTTGCAGTTTGCACATTAATAAAAGCGACGGGGCAACTCAAAACAGACGGAGCAACCTAACGCAGACGAGTTAGCTTACCGTTTTTAGGTGATATGATATGTTTGTCGTCGAGCTGTGATGTGCAAACTGTTGCTTGCAAAATTTGCGTTCAACTTTTTTCCCATTTTTTGTTTTTAAAAAATGCTGCCACACTGCAAATGTCTTTGTTGACATGGTAGAAGAGGACTGACTAGGAAAACGCTCTCACAATTAAATAAATAAAATACAGCAAAGTAGCCTAACGTTACTTCAATCTGTCTCTCTTTTCCAGTGGGTTGGGCTAATCCAAAAGAAGTGGAAACAAGGGGGTGTTCTGAAGACAGACTGTTACCTGTGAAACAGGGCTGCTCTGAAAACACCCCCATTAGCAATTAGTGCTCTCCACCTGATGAAATGAACGTGGCGCGGAAAAACTAACGAAAAGAACGCGGCAAAAAAATCGACCAATCAGAATTTTGGTTGAGCCAGAACATATAGACTAATAATCGACTAATTGACTGGGAGATTACAGCCCTAGAACGCATCGACTAATAATCGACTAATTACAGCGAGATTACAGCACTAGACTTCTGTGACCCTCAGCATGTGCTGACCCCGCTCTGTGATTTTCACTTCGTGGCTGAGTTGCTGTTGTTCCCAATTGCTTCCACTTTGTTATAACCCCACTAACAGTGGAGCGTGGAATATTTAGTCGTAAGGAAATGTCCCGAATGGACTTATTGCACAGGTGTCCAGCGATCACGGCCCCACGCTTGAGTTCTCTGAGCTCCTGAGAGCGGCCCATTCTCTCACTGATGTGTGTAGAAGCGTCTGCAGGACTAGAGCTTGAGTTCTCTGAGCTCCTGAGAGCGGCCCATTCTCTCACTGATGTGTGTAGAAGCGTCTGCAGGACTAGAGCTTGAGTTCTCTGAGCTCCTGAGAGCGGCCCATTCTCTCACTGATGTGTGTAGAAGCGTCTGCAGGTCTAGAGCTTGAGTTCTCTGAGCTCCTGAGAGCGGCCCATTCTCTCACTGATGTGTGTAGAAGCGTCTGAGGCCTAGAGCTTGAGTTCTCTGAGCTCCTGAGAGCGGCCCATTCTCTCACTGATGTGTGTAGAAGCGTCTGAGGCCTAGAGCTTGAGTTCTCTGAGCTCCTGAGAGCGGCCCATTCTCTCACTGATGTGTGTAGAAGCGTCTGCAGGACTAGAGCTTGAGTTCTCTGAGCTCCTGAGAGCGGCCCATTCTCTCACTGATGTGTGTAGAAGCGTCTGCAGGTCTAGAGCTTGAGTTCTCTGAGCTCCTGAGAGCGGCCCATTCTCTCACTGATGTGTGTAGAAGCGTCTGCAGGCCTAGAGCTTGAGTTCTCTGAGCTCCTGAGAGCGGCCCATTCTCTCACTGATGTGTGTAGAAGCGTCTGCAGGACTAGAGCTTGAGTTCTCTGAGCTCCTGAGAGCGGTCCATTCTCTCTCTGATGTGTGTAGAAGCGTCTGCAGGCCTAGTGCTTGAGTTCTCTGAGCTCCTGAGAGCGGTCCATTCTCTCACTGATGTGTGTAGAAGCGTCTGCAGGTCTAGAGCTTGAGTTCTCTGAGCTCCTGAGAGCGGCCCATTCTCTCACTGATGTGTGTAGAAGCGTCTGCAGGTCTAGAGCTTGAGTTCTCTGAGCTCCTGAGAGCGGCCCATTCTCTCACTGATGTGTGTAGAAGCGTCTGCAGGCCTAGAGCTTGAGTTCTCTGAGCTCCTGAGAGCGGCCCATTCTCTCACTGATGTGTGTAGAAGCGTCTGCAGGCCTAGAGCTTGAGTTACACACCTGTGGCCATGAAGGGGTTGAACACCTGAACTCAGTGATGTGGAGGGGCGGCACAATACTTTTGGCAATATAGTGCATGTGAATGAATTAATTTTGAGTTTGATCTTTATTTCTCCAGTTCTTGCTGCAAAGGCTACACCAAAATCCACATTTAAACCGTCTGCATCAGCTGCCCTGAAACCAAGGTGAGAATTTTATGAATATATACAGACAGACATTTTGAGGGGCAGTGGCCCAAACCAAAAAAAGGCACTGGGGTGGCATTGGGTGCTTGTCCATACAAATGATCCATCTTGCCCTTACTATTCCTTTACTGACAGCTCAGTGGGCTCTCCCTCACTCTCTGAGCCGTAATTTGTTCTCCTGATCATAGACGACACTAAATCTCATCTCAGCACTTTTGATGGATGAATATACTTTTTTTTAATTTTGTCATTTCATCTTAATATCAATATTTGTGAGATTTAGTCAGTCAAAACAGTTTTGATCTGATTTTGTGTCTATCGAAGATAGTGATGGATATGTGGACACACAGTTTTTGGTTTTGTGGAGTAAATGTTATAGCTTTTATTTTGTCGTAAAAAGATAAAATTAGACTCTTGGGGTAAGATGACCCAACCATATTTGGCACAGAAGGCCCCAAGTGGCATGTTGTTATTGTTTTTAAATGTAATGCTTATTGTAATTAACGAGGCTATTGTTTAATATTTTCATGATTTAGATTTATTTTCACTTTCATTCAAACCTATTAGGTTAATTAAGTGAATTTTATTATGACAAAATCTATTAGTTTTTTTATTATGACATATCGTCAATTAAAATATGGACAATTAAACAAGTAAATATTGATAAGCTTGTACATAAGTCATAAAAAACATTACCTTTCAGATGATTATCTTTTAATGGAATTCAGATTTCTGTAATCCGTTATACAATTATTCTACTAAATGTCAAAATAAAATTAAGTAGAATATTTAATTTTACATTAATGACTCTTTAAAAGATATATAAATAGTAATAAGAATTATATCAAAAGTATTTTATACTTTCTGTAACAGTTTATGGGTTATTATATGAAATTAGACTTTTATATTCTACAAAGTGTGCCATTAACAACATAGTTGGTGTTATTTATATTAGATCGGATCGGGTACAAAAATTTGATTAGACAAGAATTATAATTCTCGTCCAAGATTGTGAGTTTTGTACAAGTTGTTAGCACTATTAGAAGATCAGGAGCAAAATAATACCGACAGAAATACAAAAACAAATTACCAGATTACTGATTTTGCGGATTGTATTGCATACTGTTAATGCAACGACATTCTGGAACTGTCATCTCCGCTTTCCAGATTTCCACGGGGAGCGAGCGGGAATAATATAATATATAATAACCTAATATAAAGGGGGCCATAATCAACATTACAGCTGAAAGCCTGCTCTAGTAGAGCCAAACACAACATCAGGAGTTTGTAAAAGGGCATTTGTTCTTTTTAATAGTTGTATCTAGTAATCGTGCTGCATTATTCACAATTGTCCTTGAATCTTCATTAAAGTGACTCCATTATTTCAACATCATCAACACTAAATCCCTGTTTCCCTCCTAGGGAACCGGTTCAGGTGCTGTCTTCTGATAGTGGGGATGAATTTGAAATATGTAAGTTCTTTATCAACCGCTTTCAAATCCAGTAACTGATGATGACAGACGTCACACACACTTTTTACATTTG
>CM042246.1:53366189-53413689 GCA_023566225.1 Romanogobio albipinnatus | reverse complement strand
AAACATGAGAATTGTCAAAAGCTTGAGCTGACAGTAGAGTAGCTTGTGATAGGACACAGATGTACATTTATAGATATTTAACAACATCAAACTATCTAATGTTTATAGACAAGACAAAATATCTAATGTCATTTAACTTATCTAGTAAATGCATCTTGATTTAAGAATGTTTAGATATATTTAGACTAGAAACTACAAAAAACCCTAAATAAGAGCATGTTTTGCAGTGCACACTTGGCAGAAAGTCAAATCTAGAATGGCTTTATGGTGTTTAGTCTATAAACATATAAATACCGCAGTTTTTGCAAGTTCCCGCAATTTCATCACATAAATATCCCGCATTTTTCATCGCATTTTTTAAGAAAACATGCCGCATAATCAAGGATTTTTGCCCGCAACAATCACAAAAAAAGCCACATTTTTCTGGAAGGACTGACAATAACAGCTTTTGATCAGGCATTTAAAACAGCTACCACATTGGGTCCTAAGCGGACACTATTTCACAGGGGGACAGGATTTCTCATGACACCGGTTTGCCTCACGGACATAGAGGCCTGTGAGAAATTAGAAAGAAATCGGCCTTCATGTTTTCCATGTGTGTAAAGGATTGAATATTATGTGATTTTTGGGCTACGACATTCAAACCATGTGCTAGAACTGCTCTGCCTCCAGGACCGCCACTGCCAGTCGAACCGTTCCTTAAATATTCAAGATCATTTCCAAACCTACTTTGGCTCAACCTTGATCTCTGTAAGAAGCTTTAAACCGTATATATTTACTTTAGTGCGTTCCCTGTTTTGGCTTTAAATGCTCTCTATGATCTAGGTGGGTACAGGCTTGCTGAATAAAACATAATACCTTTTAAATATGAATCCCTCCCCTCAGCTTCCCGCCGACATGTCGGTCACATGGAACAAGAAGATGCGTAAGACCGCAGGATATTGCATCTCCGGCCAGGAGCGCGGCACTGGGAAGCGATACGCCCGCATCGAGCTGTCGGACAAAGTGTGCGACTCTGCAGGTGCTCCAGTCATTACAGCTCTGAGATGCTCAGCTGCTCTTGATGCTCGGGAAATGAACACACTGTGTTTCCACTTGCAGATCGCTTGCGGGATACGCTAGTCCATGAGATGTGTCATGCCGCCACATGGCTCATAAACAACGTTCGTGACGGGCACGGGCCGTTCTGGAGGCTTTATGCCCGTAAAGCAATGCTGGCACACCCCGAGCTGCCCATGGTCACCCGCTGCCACAGTTACGACATCAACTACAAGTACCAGTATCAGTGCAACCGCTGCCAGAACACGTGAGTGCTGCCCTGGGCACTGCTATTGCTCATGTTCATAGGGAACGATCAGACAGTGCACTATATAGGGGATAGGGAACGATCAGACAGTGCACTATATAGGGGATAGAGAACGGTCAGACTGTGCGCTATATAGGGGATAGAGAACGATCAGACTGTGCGCTATATAGGGGATAGGGAACGATCAGACTGTGCGCTATATAGGGGATAGGGAACGATCAGACAGTGTACTATATAGGGGATAGAGAACGGTCAGACTGTGCACTATATAGGGGATAGAGAACGATCAGACTGTGCGCTATATAGGGGATAGAGAACGGTCAGACTGTGCGCTATATAGGGGATAGAGAACGATCAGACTGTGCGCTATATAGGGGATAGGGAACGATCAGACGGTGCGCTATATAGGGGATAGGGAACGATCAGACAGTGTACTATATAGGGGATAGAGAACGATCAGACTGTGCGCTATATAGGGGATAGAGAACGGTCAGACTGTGCGCTATATAGGGGATAGAGAACGATCAGACTGTGCGCTATATAGGGGATAGGGAACGATCAGACTGTGCGCTATATAGGGGATAGGGAACGATCAGACGGTGCGCTATATAGGGGATAGAGAACGGTCAGACTGTGCGCTATATAGGGGATAGAGAACGATCAGACTGTGCGCTATATTGGGGATAGAGAACGATCAGACGGTGCGCTATATAGGGGATAGAGAACGATCAGACGGTGCGCTATATAGGGGATAGAGAACGATCAGACAGTGCGCTATATAGGGGATAGAGAACGGTCAGACTGTGCGCTATATAGGGGATAGAGAACGATCAGACTGTGCGCTATATAGGGGATAGAGAACGATCAGACGGTGTGCTATATAGGGGATAGAGAACGGTCAGACTGTGCGCTATATAGGGGATAGAGAACGGTCAGACTGTGCGCTATATAGGGGATAGAGAATGGTCAGACTGTGCGCTATATAGGGGATAGAGAACGGTCAGACTGTGCGCTATATAGGGGATAGAGAACGGTCAGACTGTGCGCTATATAGGGGATAGAGAACGATCAGACGGTGCGCTATATAGGGGATAGAGAACGGTCAGACTGTGCGCTATATAGGGGATAGAGAACGATCAGACTGTGCGCTATATAGGGGATAGAGAACGGTCAGACTGTGCGCTATATAGGGGATAGAGAACGATCAGACGGTGCGCTATATAGGGGATAGAGAACGGTCAGACTGTGCGCTATATAGGGGATAGAGAACGGTCAGACTGTGCGCTATATAGGGGATAGAGAACGGTCAGACTGTGCGCTATATAGGGGATAGAGAACGGTCAGACTGTGCGCTATATAGGGGATAGAGAACGGTCAGACTGTGCGCTATATAGGGGATAGAGAACGGTCAGACTGTGCGCTATATAGGGGATAGAGAACGATCAAACGGTGCGCTATATAGGGCATAGAGAACGGTCAGACTGTGCGCTATATAGGGGATAGAGAACGATCAGACGGTGCACTATATAGGGCATAGAGAACGGTCAGACTGTGCGCTATATAGGGGATAGAGAACGGTCAGACTGTGCGCTATATAGGGGATAGAGAACGGTCAGACTGTGCGCTATATAGGGGATAGAGAACGGTCAGACTGTGCGCTATATAGGGGATAGAGAACGATCAGACGGTGCTCTATATAGGGGATAGAGAACGGTCAGACTGTGCGCTATATAGGGGATAGAGAACGGTCAGACTGTGCGCTATATAGGGGATAGAGAACGGTCAGACTGTGCGCTATATAGGGGATAGAGAACGGTCAGACTGTGCGCTATATAGGGGATAGAGAACGGTCAGACTGTGCGCTATATAGGGGATAGAGAACGGTCAGACTGTGCGCTATATAGGGGATAGAGAACGGTCAGACTGTGCGCTATATAGGGGATAGAGAACGGTCAGACTGTGCGCTATATAGGGGATAGAGAACGATCAAACGGTGCGCTATATAGGGCATAGAGAACGGTCAGACTGTGCGCTATATAGGGGATAGAGAACGATCAGACGGTGCACTATATAGGGCATAGAGAACGGTCAGACTGTGCGCTATATAGGGGATAGAGAACGGTCAGACTGTGCGCTATATAGGGGATAGAGAACGGTCAGACTGTGCGCTATATAGGGGATAGAGAACGGTCAGACTGTGCGCTATATAGGGGATAGAGAACGATCAGACGGTGCTCTATATAGGGGATAGAGAACGGTCAGACTGTGCGCTATATAGGGGATAGAGAACGGTCAGACTGTGCGCTATATAGGGGATAGAGAACGATCAGACAGTGCGCTATATAGGGGATAGAGAACGATCAGACGGTGCACTATATAGGGGATAGAGAACGATCAGACGGTGCACTATATAGGGGATAGAGAACGATCAGACGGTGCACTATATAGGGGATAGAGAACGGTCAGACTGTGCGCTATATAGGGGATAGAGAACGGTCAGACTGTGCGCTATATAGGGGATAGAGAACGATCAGACGGTGCGCTATATAGGGGATAGAGAACGGTCAGACTGTGCGCTATATAGGGGATAGAGAACGGTCAGACTGTGCGCTATATAGGGGATAGAGAACGGTCAGACTGTGCGCTATATAGGGGATAGAGAACGGTCAGACTGTGCGCTATATAGAGGATAGAGAACGGTCAGACTGTGCGCTATATAGGGGATAGAGAACGGTCAGACTGTGCGCTATATAGGGGATAGAGAACGGTCAGACTGTGCGCTATATAGGGGATAGAGAACGGTCAGACTGTGCGCTATATAGGGGATAGAGAACGGTCAGACTGTGCGCTATATAGGGGATAGAGAACGGTCAGACTGTGCGCTATATAGGGGATAGAGAACGGTCAGACTGTGCGCTATATAGGGGATAGAGAACGGTCAGACTGTGCGCTATATAGGGGATAGAGAACGGTCAGACTGTGCGCTATATAGGGGATAGAGAACGATCAGACGGTGCGCTATATAGGGGATAGAGAACGGTCAGACTGTGCGCTATATAGGGGATAGAGAACGATCAGACTGTGCGCTATATAGGGGATAGAGAACGGTCAGACTGTGCGCTATATAGGGGATAGAGAACGATCAGACGGTGCGCTATATAGGGGATAGAGAACGGTCAGACTGTGCGCTATATAGGGGATAGAGAACGGTCAGACTGTGCGCTATATAGGGGATAGAGAACGGTCAGACTGTGCGCTATATAGGGGATAGAGAACGGTCAGACTGTGCGCTATATAGGGGATAGAGAACGGTCAGACTGTGCGCTATATAGGGGATAGAGAACGGTCAGACTGTGCGCTATATAGGGGATAGAGAACGGTCAGACTGTGTGCTATATAGGGGATAGAGAACGGTCAGACTGTGCGCTATATAGGGGATAGAGAACGATCAGACGGTGCGCTATATAGGGCATAGAGAACGGTCAGACTGTGCGCTATATAGGGGATAGAGAACGATCAGACGGTGCGCTATATAGGGGATAGAGAACGGTCAGACTGTGCGCTATATAGGGGATAGAGAACGATCAGACTGTGCGCTATATAGGGGATAGAGAACGGTCAGACTGTGCGCTATATAGGGGATAGAGAACGATCAGACGGTGCGCTATATAGGGGATAGAGAACGGTCAGACTGTGCGCTATATAGGGGATAGAGAACGGTCAGACTGTGCGCTATATAGGGGATAGAGAACGGTCAGACTGTGCGCTATATAGGGGATAGAGAACGGTCAGACTGTGCGCTATATAGGGGATAGAGAACGGTCAGACTGTGCGCTATATAGGGGATAGAGAACGATCAGACGGTGCGCTATATAGGGGATAGAGAACGGTCAGACTGTGTGCTATATAGGGGATAGAGAACGGTCAGACTGTGCGCTATATAGGGGATAGAGAACGATCAGACGGTGCGCTATATAGGGGATAGAGAACGGTCAGACTGTGCGCTATATAGGGGATAGAGAACGATCAGACGGTGCGCTATATAGGGCATAGAGAACGGTCAGACTGTGCGCTATATAGGGGATAGAGAACGGTCAGACTGTGCGCTATATAGGGGATAGAGAACGGTCAGACTGTGCGCTATATAGGGGATAGAGAACGATCAGACGGTGCTCTATATAGGGGATAGAGAACGGTCAGACTGTGCGCTATATAGGGGATAGAGAACGATCAGACGGTGCGCTATATAGGGGATAGAGAACGGTCAGACTGTGCGCTATATAGGGGATAGAGAACGATCAGACAGTGCGCTATATAGGGGATAGAGAACGATCAGACAGTGCGCTATATAGGGGATAGAGAACGATCAGACGGTGCACTATATAGGGGATAGAGAACGGTCAGACTGTGCGCTATATAGGGGATAGAGAACGGTCAGACTGTGCGCTATATAGGGGATAGAGAACGGTCAGACTGTGCGCTATATAGGGGATAGAGAACGGTCAGACTGTGCGCTATATAGGGGATAGAGAACGATCAGACGGTGCACTATATAGGGGAGAGAGAACGGTCAGACTGTGCGCTATATAGGGGATAGAGAACGATCAGACAGTGCACTATATAGGGGATAGAGAATGATCAGACAGTGCACTATATAGGGGATAGGGAACGATCAGACGGTGCACTATATAGGGGATAGAGAACGATCAGACAGTGCACTATATAGGGGATAGAGAACGATCAGACAGTGCACTATATAGGGGATAGGGAACGATCAGACGGTGCACTATATAGGGGATAGAGAACGATCAGACAGTGCACTATATAGGGGATAGGGAACGATCAGACGGTGCACTATATAGGGGATAGAGAACGATCAGACAGTGCACTATATAGGGGATAGGGAACGATCAGACAGTGCACTATATAGTGGATAGGGAACGATCAGACAGTGCACTATATAGGGGATAGGGAACGATCAGACAGTGCACTATATAGGGGATAGAGAACAATCAGACACTGCACTATATAGGGGATAGGGAACAATCAGACAGTGCACTATATAGGGGATAGAGAACAATCAGACACTGCACTATATAGGGGATAGGGAACGATCAGACAGTGCACTATATAGGGGATAGGGAACGATCAGACAGTGCACTATATAGGGGATAGGGAACAATACTACATGCAGAGATGTATGCCCCTAATAGTCGGTGTTATTTCCCTCACAGGATCGGCCGCCACTCCAAGTCACTGGACACGACGAAGTTTGTGTGTGCTCTGTGCACGGGACAGCTGGTTCTGTTGACTCCCGCGAAGCCGCGGGCACCCACACCCTTCGCCAGCTTCGTGAAGGAGAACTACGGCTCGGCCAGACAGGAACTGGCCGGCCAGAGTCACGCCGAGGTCATGCGCAAACTCAGCGCCGACTTCGCCAGCAAGACACGTCTCAGTCAGAGCTGATCTCTGACCGGACACACACACACAAGCCTCAAATACCTCACGACCGCTGCTTCAGTTTGGGTTCTGTTCATGTGCAGTGTCCGCTTACTTGAAATATTGACTTTTGTGGGTCTGTCACCTCCATCAGATCAGTTTTTATATGTTTTATACTGTGAAATTTATGGTTAAAGCCTTATGATATGAGCCGTGTTCATCATCTGTCCTGTGAGTGTGTTGTTAAATCTTAATATGGACCTCTTGCTATCAAAGGGAAACGTGTGTGTGTGTGTGTGCTCTTATTTGTGTCATGTTGGTTTGTGATGCCTCATCTTGTTTTATTTGTGTTTTTTTTCAGAATAAACAATTGGGTTACATTCTCCCTTTATTCTGTGCACAATACTGATTCTAAACAAACACTATTGAAGGAAGTCGACACCAATAATGTGCTTAATAGTTTATTTTAAATAATACTTAAATAGCATCTCAAATACAAAACATATGAAACTCATTTAAAGGTAGATGTGCATAAAGGAAATCCAAATACAAGCACAGGATCACAGTATGTGTTCACTAAAACTGCAGAGATCTGAGGCACAGAGAAGGGCTGTAGTACAGACGTCCTGAAAGCAGAGCCAACAGAAGGGATTCAGTGTAAACTTTACTATGTAACAAGCTAAAAATCGGAATTGATCTTTTGACATGCGCATGGTTTCCCGCCTAACCGTCCTATTAGAATACGACGAGCACTTGATGCTTTGTCGAGCAGTAAAAAGCCCCTTCTCGAGCCCAAAATAAGGCGTCTGGGGATGTAAGGACTTGAGGGACTGCGTTTATGGCAAGCTGTCTTAACATTTAATCCTTAAAACGTACTAGTATCTATTTTCATGCTACTAGTAGGCCTACTTATTTTTTAGATACTAGTATCTCTTCCATTAAGGACTACTAATTCATTAGTTACTAGTTACAATTAAAAACTATACTAGTGTCTAATAAGTACTAGTAGCTAATGAGTAAGTACTAGTATCTGTTTAGTAGGTACTACTAGCATGAAAATAGGTACTAGTATGTTTTAAGGATTAAATGTTAAATGGCTTGCCATACAACGTTATCCTGCTAAATTTCACAGACGATGTGTGCATGTAAACGCAGCCATTTCAGGAAAATGAAGCATATTTCCCCTCGAACTTCCTATTTCAAGTAAACCATCCATCTTACTTTTCTTTTCTTTGTGATTATCATTTAAAAAACATACATTTTATTTATAAGCTTTATATTGAATGCAAAATGTTGAATGCACTCAATCACTACGACCTCTGTTATGTTATAGACTGTTAGACTATAGACTGAGACTATAGAGTGAGACTATAGACTGAGACTATAGAGTGAGACTAGAGTGAGACTATAGAGTGAGACTATAGACTGAGACTAGAGTGAGACTATAGACTGAGACTATAGACTGAGACTAGAGTGAGACTATAGAGTGAGACTATAGACTGAGACTATAGAGTGAGACTAGAGTGAGACTATAGATTGAGACTAGAGTGAGACTATAGACTGAGACTATAGACTGAGACTATAGAGTGAGACTAGAGTGAGACTATAGACTGAGACTATAGACTGAGACTATAGAGTGAGACTAGAGTGAGACTAGACTGAGACTATAGACTGAGACTATAGACTGAGACTATAGAGTGAGACTATAGACTGAGACTATAGACTGAGACTAGAGTGAGACTATAGACTGAGACTATAGACTGAGACTATAGACTGAGACTAGAGTAAGACTATAGACTGAGACTATAGAGTGAGACTAGAGTGAGACTATAGACTGAGACTATAGACTGAGACTATAGACTGAGACTATAGACTGAGACTAGAGTGAGACTATAGACTGAGACTATAGAGTGAGACTATAGACTGAGACTATAGAGTGAGACTATAGAGTGAGACTAGACTGAGACTATAGACTGAGACTATAGAGTGAGACTACAGACTGAGACTATAGAGTGAGACTATAGACTGAGACTATAGACTGAGACTATAGAGTGAGACTATAGACTGAGACTATAGAGTGAGACTATAGACTGAGACTATAGAGTGATACTATAGACTGAGACTATAGAGTGAGACTATAGACTGAGACTATAGAGTGAGACTATAGACTGAGACTATAGAGTGAGACTATAGACTGAGACTATAGACTGAGACTATAGACTGAGACATAGAGTGAGACTATAGAGTGAGACTATAGACTGAGACTATAGACTGAGACTATAGACTGAGACTATAGAGTGAGACTATAGACTGAGACTATAGACTGAGACTATAGAGTGAGACTATAGACTGAGACTATAGACTGAGACTATAGAGTGATACTATAGACTGAGACTATAGAGTGAGACTATAGAGTGAGACTATAGAGTGAGACTATAGAGTGAGACTATAGACTGAGACTATAGACTGAGACTATAGACTGAGACATAGAGTGAGACTATAGAGTGAGACTATAGACTGAGACTATAGACTGAGACTATAGACTGAGACTATAGACTGAGACTATAGAGTGAGACTATAGAGTGAGACTATAGACTGAGACTATAGACTGAGACTATAGACTGAGACTATAGAGTGAGACTATAGACTGAGACTATAGACTGAGACTATAGAGTGAGACTAGAGTGAGACTATAGAGTGAGACTATAGACTGAGACTATAGAGTGAGACTATAGAGTGAGACTATAGACTGAGACTATAGACTGAGACTATAGACTGAGACTATAGAGTGAGACTATAGAGTGAGACTATAGAGTGAGACTATAGACTGAGACTATAGACTGAGACTATAGAGTGAGACTATAGACTGAGACTATAGAGTGAGACTATAGAGTGAGACTATAGAGTGAGACTATAGACTGAGACTATAGACTGAGACTATAGAGTGAGACTATAGACTGAGACTATAGACTGAGACTATAGAGTGAGACTAGAGTGAGACTATAGAGTGAGACTATAGAGTGAGACTATAGACTGAGACTATAGACTGAGACATAGAGTGAGACTATAGAGTGAGACTATAGACTGAGACTATAGACTGAGACTATAGACTGAGACTATAGAGTGAGACTAGAGTGAGACTATAGAGTGAGACTATAGAGTGAGACTATAGACTGAGACTATAGACTGAGACTATAGACTGAGACTATAGAGTGATACTATAGACTGAGACTATAGAGTGAGACTATAGAGTGAGACTATAGAGTGAGACTATAGAGTGAGACTATAGACTGAGACTATAGACTGAGACATAGAGTGAGACTATAGAGTGAGACTATAGACTGAGACTATAGACTGAGACTATAGACTGAGACTATAGACTGAGACTATAGAGTGAGACTATAGAGTGAGACTATAGACTGAGACTATAGAGTGAGACTATAGACTGAGACTATAGACTGAGACTATAGACTGAGACTATAGAGTGAGACTATAGACTGAGACTATAGACTGAGACTATAGAGTGAGACTAGAGTGAGACTATAGAGTGAGACTATAGAGTGAGACTATAGACTGAGACTATAGAGTGAGACTATAGAGTGAGACTATAGACTGAGACTATAGACTGAGACTATAGAGTGAGACTAGAGTGAGACTATAGAGTGAGACTATAGAGTGAGACTATAGACTGAGACTATAGACTGAGACTATAGACTGAGACTATAGACTGAGACTATAGAGTGAGACTATAGACTGAGACTATAGAGTGAGACTATAGACTGAGACTATAGACTGAGACTATAGACTGAGACTATAGAGTGAGACTATAGACTGAGACTATAGACTGAGACTATAGACTGAGACTAGAGTGAGACTATAGAGTGAGACTATAGAGTGAGACTATAGAGTGAGACTATAGACTGAGACTATAGAGTGAGACTATAGAGTGAGACTATAGACTGAGACTATAGAGTGAGACTATAGATTGAGACTATAGAGTGAGACTATAGAGTGTAAACAGCTGACGTTTGGCAGACCCCCACGGGTCTGATATTGGACCTCTGGGGTTGGCAGGCATCAAGGTTTTGGAATGGTACGGTGCATAAAACAGCGAAATTCTAAAAACCGTAAATATATGTTTACATAGAAATGAATTTCTGGCAGACTCCTGAGCTTCTGATGACATTCAGTACAAACTGGTTTTCTTCATGATGCGCAGAAACTCCTGCTGGTTAACTTCTCCGTCCCCGTCTCGGTCGGCTTCTTCAATCATCTCCTAAAGACAGGAACAGAGATGAGTGTTTCCGACTGGGATCTGGAGCAGGATAGTGTGGCTGCTCCTGTACCTGCAGCTCCTCGTCCGTGAGGTTTTCCCCCAGTTCTTTGGCCACTCTCTTTAGATTCCGGAAAGATATTTTCCCGGTCTCGTCGTCGTCAAACAGCCGGAAAGCCTTGAGAATTTCTTCTTTTGAGTCCTTTTCAGCCTAGAGGTTTCCGAACTGTAATTAGAGTTTTCTTTCCTAGAATAGTTTTACTTGGAAAAAAAGCCCTTACCATTTTTTGGTTCATCACTGCCATGAAATCATTGAAGGAGATCTTTCCGGTTGCGTCCTTATCAACCTCTGCAATCATTTTCTTGATTTCCTCCTTTTTAGGCTCGAACCCCAGCGCTCGCATGGCCACCTGGAGCAGAACCCGTCATCACTCACACAGAGCTCCACCTTATACACGTCATGCAGAGAGGCAGTCTGGTGCATTCGTCCCATTGGCTCTCTAATGACTCACATGAGATCCACCAATAGCAAACCACAACCATCCAATCAATTCCCCACAGACACACTCAAGCCCCGCCCTACATTAATGAACAAAAGACTAGCACAACTTGCATTTTAAGCCGAATTTAAAAAACAATGATAATATTCCGATGTGTTCTGTGTATAGATATGTTTCATCATATCTCACCTTTAACTCCTTCACCTCGATAAACCCAGAGCCATCGGTGTCAAACAGCTCGAACGCCTCCCGGATCTCCTGCCGCTGCTCCTCCGTCAGCTCAGGCTTCGGGCTGGGCTTCTTACGAGGGGCTACGGCACCCAGAGAGGGTCTTTTGGGACTAGTGGCCTGTGTTAGAATAGAAAACAACAGAACAGATTAGAATACAACAGATTAGAATAGAACAGATTAGAATAGAACAGATTAATTAGAACAGAATAGATTACAATGGAACATAATAGAATAGAACAGAACAAAATAGAATAGGACAGAATATAATATAATATAATATAATAGATTACAATAGATTAGAACAGAATATATTAGAATAAAACAGAATAGAACAGATTAGAATAGAACATAATAGAATAGAACAGAATATATTAGAATAGAACAGAATAGATTAGAACAGAATAGATTAGAATAGAACAGAACAGATTAGAATAGAACAGAATAGAACAGAACAGATTAGAATAGAACAGAACAGAATAGAACAGATTAGAATAGAACAGAATAGAATAGAACAGAACAGATTAGAATAGAACAGAATAGATTAGAACAGAACAGATTAGAATAGAACAGAATAGAACAGAACAGATTAGAACAGAACAGATTAGAATAGAACAGAATAGAACAGAACAGATTAGAATAGAACAGAATAGAATAGAACAGATTAGAATAGAACAGATTAGAATAGAACAGAATAGAACAGAACAGATTAGAATAGAACAGAACAGATTAAAATAGAACAGAATAGAATAGAACAGATTAGAATAGAACAGAATAGAACAGAACAGATTAGAATAGAACAGAATAGAATAGAACAGAATAGAACAGAACAGATTAGAATAGAATAGAACAGAACAGATTAGAATAGAACAGAATAGAATAGAACAGATTAGAATAGAACAGAATAGAATAGAACAGATTAGAATAGAACAGAATAGAATAGAACAGATTAGAATAGAACAGATTAGAATAGAACAGAATAGAACAGAACAGATTAGAATAGAACAGAACAGATTAAAATAGAACAGAATAGAATAGAACAGATTAGAATAGAACAGAATAGAACAGAACAGATTAGAATAGAACAGAATAGAATAGAACAGAATAGAACAGAACAGATTAGAATAGAATAGAACAGAACAGATTAGAATAGAACAGAATAGAACAGAACAGATTAGAATAGAACAGAATAGAATAGAACAGATTAGAATAGAACAGAATAGAATAGAACAGATTAGAATAGAACAGAATAGAATAGAACAGAACAGATTAGAATAGAATAGAATAGAAAAGAACAGATTAGAATAGAACAGAACAGAATAGAATAGAACAGAACAGATTAGAATAGAATAGAACAGAATAGAATAGAACAGAACAGAACAGATTAGAATAGAACAGAACAGATTAGAATAGAATAGATTAGAACAGACTAGAATAGAATAGAACAGAACAGATTAGAATAGAACAGAATAGAACAGAACAGATTAGAATAGAACAGAATAGAATAGAACAGATTAGAATAGAACAGAATAGAATAGAACAGAATAGATTAGAATAGAACAGAATAGAACAGAACAGATTAGAATAGAACAGAATAGAATAGAAAAGAACATATTAGAATAGAACAGAATAGAATAGAAAAGAACAGATTAGAATAGAACAGAACAGAATAGAATAGAACAGAACAGATTAGAATAGAACAGAATAGAATAGAACAGATTAGAATAGAATAGAACAGAATAGATTAGAACAGAACAGATTAGAACAGACTAGAATAGAATAGAACAGATTAGAATAGAATAGAACAGAATAGAATAGAACAGATTAGAATAGAACAGAACAGATTAGAATAGAATAGATTAGAACAGACTAGAATAGAATAGAACAGATTAGAATAGAATAGAACAGAATAGATTAGAACAGAACAGATTAGAATAGAATAGAATAGAACAGATTAGAATAGAACAGAATAGAACAGAACAGATTAGAATAGAACAGAATAGATTAGAACAGAACAGATTAGAATAGAACAGAATAGAACAGAACAGAATAGAACAGAACAGATTAGAATAGAACAGAATAGATTAGAACAGAACAGATTAGAATAGAACAGAATAGAACAGAATAGAATATAATAGAACAGAATAGAATAGAACAGATTAGATTAGAATAGAACAGAATAGAACAGAATAGAATATAATAGAACAGAATAGAATAGAACAGAACAGATTAGAATAGAACAGAACAGATTAGAATAGATTAGAACAGACTAGAATAGAATAGAACAGATTAGAATAGAATAGAACAGAATAGAATAGAACAGATTAGAATAGAACAGAACAGATTAGAATAGAATAGATTAGAACAGACTAGAATAGAATAGAACAGATTAGAATAGAATAGAACAGAATAGATTAGAACAGAACAGATTAGAATAGAACAGAATAGAATAGAACAGATTAGAATAGAACAGAATAGAACAGAACAGATTAGAATAGAACAGAATAGATTAGAACAGAATAGATTAGAACAGAACAGATTAGAATAGAACAGAATAGAACAGAACAGAATAGAACAGAACAGATTAGAATAGAACAGAATAGAATAGAACAGAACAGATTAGAATAGAATAGAACAGAATAGAATAGAACAGAGCATAACAGAATAGAATAGAATAGATTAGAATAGATTAGAATAGATTAGAATAGATTAGAATAGAATAGATTAGAATAGAACAGAATAGAATAGAATAGAATAGAATAGAACAGAACCTCTATTAAAGCAGGACCAGTTAATAACAGAAGATACTGTACACATCAGAGATGATTCAGGCTAGAGTAAGAGTGTTAGGTGAAAGAATAGAGTATAAGAGGAATATCAAATCCTCTGCTTTTAAATGAGATTAGCATTTTCTCCGCGGTTGTGAATTCGCTCCTGAATGCCCTGATGGCAGTTTCTCTGTATTTTTCCCGATGAAAAAGAAAGAGCAGGAGCAATAACAAGCAACTCCTGCGATTACACATGTTCTCAGCCCTGAAGGAAACACTGACACACTAAAGGCGATGACCCGATCGCTAGCAGGAGTGACACTGCTGTGATTTAATCTCAGATATAAACACACAGATCGCGACACAGTTACAGTCGTGACTCACCATCTTCACGAGAGAACGCCAGGAGAAACACTATGGGGAAGGATTGGCTCATGAATATTAATTACTCTCGTGACGTTCGCTCTGTAGGCCCAACTGATTGGCTGAAAGAAAGACGTTGGCAAGTGGGCGGAAACCTTGGCTCATGAATAATAATTAGGAAGCAACAGGTTATTCGTATTCGTACAAAAGCATCTTACCTCGATTATAACGCTTATTTAAGTGAGAATATAATACTATAGTTCACATTCTACTTATATCCCATACCTTGGGGCTTTATAAAGCGAACATATGTATCAAATTCATAAACCTGATCACAATAGCTACTTTTTATTATATATATATATATATACATATTTAATTAATGCTCGAATGACAATAACTTAAGAACATTGCCAAGAGAATACAGATAAACTCAATAATATATAATTTATACATAATTGACAGACACATCCACACACCTCTTACAACAAAATGAGAATAGTTGCACTTTAATAATAATAATTACCACAATAAATGACCACACACGAAGATCTTTTACCGCACTGATTTGATTCTGATTGGCTCTGATTGGCTGATTTGACCGTTTATTATATTTGCATAGATGGAGAAATCAGGCAATGTATGTCTGTGTGGATGTTCCTTTACATGTTATTTATATTGTATTATCTGCATATCTCATAGAGTATTTTATAAACAAATACACAAACGCGTTTCTATAATATATAAATAACAAAAAAGCACAATTAAGAGTTTGATTTGGTGATGTCAGGGGGAGGTAAAAATGTTCTTTCTACTGATTGGGCCGCGCAGTGGCGCTCTTTGACGTAGCCCTTCTCTCATTGGCTAGACTCACATGTCAGGTTGATTCCTGATAGTTGGCTCGACCAATCAGATGTACCTCCGCTCTCTGCCCATCGCCTGCTCGTGTTTCCTTCATAATCATTACAGCTGTGAGTCTAGTGTGAGTTGTTCAGGTGAGTGAAAGTTTACACAACTGGAGCAAACTGTACATCGTACACTGGGCTTCGAGCTTAACTAGCTCGTATAAGTAAGTTTGGTTTTAGTTTTTCCGACTTAAACCTGAAATAGTGAATGGTGTAAGGACGGCCGGCGTGTGACGTCAGTTTTTAAAGAGCATTAATTAAACCGATGAATATACTTGTTGTTGATCTGTAGACGGCTGTCGGGAGCTCAGAGAAACACTCATGGCAACTCGCATCAGACCGGTGAGTATATTTAATATATATATTTAACACCTGAAACACATTTTCATGATTACCTGCTCAGATTTCTGTACATTCAAATGTCGCGCGTGAGCGCTTTTACAACGGCCAACCGACCTTTTCAACAGACTGATGATGACGCGTTTAACGGCCATCAGTATCGGAAATCCTGCAACGTTTATATATATATAATTTTTTTTTTTTTAAATGTATGTACATTTATACTTACATTATACTTAGTATTATATTACCTTTGCCTCCAATTACAAAAATAAAATAAATTGTTGTGACGGTAAAGTTGACATCTTTCTCTGACTGTCGCTATCAATCTTTCTTTTTTTCCTCTTTTGAAAAGTTATGAAAACACTATTGGGGAGTTTTTTTCTATTTGAGCAAATGGGAACACAATTATATATTATTTAAAGGTGCAGTGTGTAAAGTTTAGTGGTGATCCCCTTCACCCCTCCCTTTCGAAGTACACAGAGAAGCTACGGTGGCTGACACAGGACAGCA
Organism: Romanogobio albipinnatus; assembly: GCA_023566225.1. Lineage (NCBI taxonomy): Eukaryota > Metazoa > Chordata > Actinopteri > Cypriniformes > Gobionidae > Romanogobio > Romanogobio albipinnatus. The sequence goes on along the minus strand of CM042246.1, from coordinate 53,397,055 downwards.
GAGAGTAGCTAGCTCTCTGTAGAGAAGTTTGTCCGAAGGACTGTTTAAAGGCACAATATGTAATTTTTCGTCTCTTATTCAAAACACAGGCATGTCTTGACTCTTGATTGGGCGGAGGCCAAGTCAACAAAATGTATAACACCGTTCTAGTGGTTTCTGGATATTTTAATCCCAAAAATCTTACATATTGTGCCTTTAACAATAGTCCCCCCCCCCACCGACATTTAGAAATCAGGCTACTGTCAAACCATCATCGCACAATGACCATCATACATTCATTCCATGTTTGTCTTCATAACCCTGTCTGTGTCGACTTGTGTTAAACTGTGTGAATTGTTCATCGTTGTGGTTTTAAGATATTTCGTCTTGGCAAATGGCGAGGTCTTTCTGAGTGTGTGGATATATTTCCCTCCACAGAGCAACAAGCGCTGTGCTGTCATCGGGGGGTCAGGGTTTTTGGGCAGGCACCTTGTGGAGCGTTTAGTGGACCGCGGATATACAGTCAATGTGTTTGACATCCGACAGGCCTATGAACTTCCAGGAGTGACGTTTCACCAAGGGGACTTGTGTGACAAACAGGTAAGGGTTGTTCGGTCTCAGTCTGACGCCGGTACGCTGTCGTCTTTACGCTCATCTCATTTCTGCTTTAGGCTTTGCTGGGGGCTTTGAAAGAAGTGTCAATAGTGTTTCACTGCGCTTCCCCGGCTCCAGGCAGCGACGACCGCGCTCTGTTTCAGAGGGTCAATATTGATGGGACACGGACTGTCATACAGGCCTGCCATGAGGCCGGAGTACAGGTATGTATCATATTTCCATATCATGCGTAAGATTGGATATAGCTTCCCAGACTGCAACATAGCATCGGCCCAGATCCGGTGGGTGTTGAATCCACATCCGGATCTGGGCGGACACTTCTGTTTACACAGAACGCACTGGTAAGTGATTAGGGATGGATATCGAGAACCGCTTCCAAATGTCCCAGAAACAGTGATTCGATAAGAAATGCTATGTTTATATATGCAAATTAGGCATTATCTAATTAAATATGCACACTTTGCATACATTTCTAGAACAAAAATCTGAACATTGGATCAAATTGTTTCTGAATTCTTTTTTTTTTTTTACATTAGAGTCAAAGTTTTTTCCAGAGGGGTTTTAGATATCTCTTTTTATCACTCCATAAATCAGAAAATACTGTCAGCAGCCTGAAGAAAATAAATTCACTACTTTTTTTTTTAGTAATAAAATGCATAAAATTAAGCAGATTATATATGATATCCCTTCAGAATATAGATGGGAATTAAACTGTAAAGGTTTCTGGCAAGGAAAACGGCCTTTAACTGTAATTTGAAATCTACAGATGCAAATATATGCTCTAAAAGACTTAAAGATACACTTAAAAGTGTATTTTGGATATTGTTTTCCACTAGTCTGAAAAAACACTTTGTGAAAAGCCCAAAATGACGAGTGGTTTTGTTGTTTTTTTGATTGGCTTCCTCTGTATTTTTGTCTTGTTTGCCAGTACAAATATCTAAACATTCATAAAACAATATACATTTACTTAAGAAGCAAAATGACGTTTATGCTTAAGACAAGAAACATGGCTATTTTAATGTTTTTTGAAAGAGTCAAGGCATTTATTTGATTCAACAATACAGAAAAAACTGTAATATTGTGAAATAACATTTCATTTTGTGATCAAAGCTGAATTTATCATCATTACTCCAGTCTTCAGTGTCACATGATCCTTCAGAAATCACTCTCATATGAGGATTTATTATCAATGTTGGAAACCGTATATTTTATAACCGGTGATACTTTTTTCGGGATTCATTGAATAAAACGTTTTTTAAAAAAAAGCAGCATTTATTCAAAATCTTTTCTAACAATATAAGTATTTACTATAACTTTTTATCAATTTATCATCACATCCTTGCTTCAAGAAAAGAAAGAAGGAAAAATACTTTTAAACGGTAGTGTATATTGTTACACAAAAATCTATTTAAACAAAATGCTGTTATTTTTGAACATTTTATTTCATGAATCCTGAACAAAAATCACAGGTTCCAAATATATATGAAGCAGCACAACAGTTTTCAACATTGATAATAAATCCTCATATTAAAATGATTTCTGAAGGATCATGTGACTATATTTTCTTAAATAATGTAATTTAAATGTATTTTAAAATAGAAAATCATTATTTTTCAATTGTAACAATATTTAATAATATTGCATAATTTTTCTGTTTTGATCAAATAAATGCAGGCTTGATGAGCAGAAGAGATTTCTTTCAAAACCATTACAAATAGTAACTTTTCCAAACTTTTGACCGGTACAGTATCTCCCATTGGGGTCAGAAATATTGACTCTTTCCCCGCCATTGATGGAAATCTGAAGCAGCACAACTGTTTTCAACTGTTTTGTTTGTTGAGCATCTGCATTTGAGCATTTTTCTGAAGGATCATGTGACACTGAAGGCTGGAGTAATGATGATAAATTCAGCTTTGATCTCAGGAATAAAGCTGTATATTCACATATAACACCTAGTTTACATTGTAATAATATTTCACGATTTTTATTGTATTTTTGATCAAATAAAAACGGCCTTGGTGAGCAGAAGAGACATTAAAAACATAAAATCTATAAATACACTCACCTAAAGGATTATTAGGAGCACCTGTTCAATTTCTCATTAATGCAATTATCTAATCAACCAATCACATGGTAGTTGCTTCAATGCATTTAGGGGTGTGGTCTTCAGCTGTCCAAAATTGGACAGTTGAAGACTGGAAAAATATTGCCTGGTCTGAGTCTGGATTTCTGTTGAGACATTCAGATGGTAGAGTCAGAATTTGGCGTAAACAGAATGAGAACATGGATCCATCATGCCTTGTTACCACTGTGCAGGCTGGTGGTGGTGGTGTAATGGTGTGGGGGATGTTTTCTTGGCACACTTTAGGCCCCTTAGTGCCAATTGGGCATGGTTTAAATGCCACGGCCTACCTGAGCATTGTTTCTGACCATGTCCATCTCTTTATGACCACCATGTGCCCATCCTCTGATGGCTACTTCCAGCAGGATAATGCCCCATGTCACAAAGCTCCAATCATTTCAAATTGGTTTCTTGAACATGACAATGAGTTCACTGGACTAAAATGGCCCCCACAGTCACCAGATCTCAACCCAATAGAGCAGGGGTCCCCAAACTTTTTTCTGTAAGGGCCACATCATTTTTCCTTTCTTTAATGGAGGGTCGGGTCGGTCAAATTACATGGGCCGGAGTGACTACCAGTATTATTGTAGAGATTTTATTATGATTTTAAATCTATTCATCAAACTAAAAATCTAATGTTTAGCATAACATAACATAACTTCTGTATGCTGGCAATAAACATTATTACACGACCATTAACACAAGGACAACTTCAGAGCTGTCAAACATGGTTATGTGTCCTTATCATCTCTACGAGGCACCTTCAGTTCTGTCCCCTTTTGAAAAATACTGTTCGCTAGAACTGTGTGTGCTTGGTTTGTTACCACAGTTATCTGCGTGCTTCCTCAGCGATGAAGTTCCACATTTTTCTTCAACTGCTCAGGATCCATCTCTACGACTGCAGTGCAGGCAGATTGCGCGCGGTTGTGAATCTCCTAGGAGGGCACACGTGCGCGCCGCACGGCCACAAATAAAACTTTTTTTAGGAACACATCTACAATATACATGCATATATTTTTATATATATATTTGTCTAAACCCGTGTTTAGACCCGTTTTTGTCCCTTGTCCGACCCGCACCCGTTTCAGCAATATTCGCGGATCACCCGTCGGGTACCCGCCCGTGCAGGACTCTGGTTCAGAGGGCCAGTCCAAATGTGGAGGCGGGCCGTATTCAGCCCGCGGGCCGTAGTTTGGGGGACCCTGCAATAGAGCATCTTTGGGATGTGGTGGAACGGGAGCTTCGTGCCCTGGATGTGCATCCCACAAATCTCCATCAACTGCAAGATGCTATCCTATCAATATGGGCCAACATTTCTAAAGAATGCTTTCAGCTCCTTGTTGAATCAATGCCACGTAGAATTAAGGCAGTTCTGAAGGCCAAAGGGGGTCAAACACAGTATTAGTACGGTGTTCCTAATAATCCTTTAGGTGAGTGTATGTCTCTCTGCACATCAAAATCATTATTTTAATGGATTTGCAATGTAAGCAGCAGCATGCTAAAGTATGTACATGTATTCGTCTGGTATATTCAACACTGGCTCAATCTACAGAGGGATTTAAAATAATTTTCTGTGGTATTAAGTCTTAATTCGTAATATTCTTTTAAATTATGCTATTGACACGCAATAACATCATTTTTTTTTTCCAGAAATTAATATTGACCAGCAGTGCTAGTGTGGTGTTTGAAGGAACTGACATCAAGAATGGGAAAGAGGATTTGCCTTACGCCAAAAAGCCAATTGATTATTACACAGCGACCAAGATCCAGCAGGAGAAGGTGGGTCTGAATCTCATGTTGTTCAGTGAATCCTCCCCGTCTCTAAAGCATTATGATCAGTGATCTCTGTCTCCGTCTGCTCAGTTGGTGTTGGAGGCCTGCAGTAAAGAGAGAGGTTTCTTTACAGTCGCTATTCGTCCTCACGGCATCTTCGGCCCCCGGGACCCTCAGTTAGTGCCCATCCTGGTAGATTCAGCCCGAGCAGGAAAGATGAAGTTCATCATCGGGTGAGAGATGGTGACGGTTCACTGAAAGCTCCCATAGGGTGTCTGTAGCATCCCATTAAAACAGCGTTTCATCCACTAGGGGGCAGACTCTCACCTGGAGTATTATCTTGACTGTCTGTCAACACTAGAGCATCTCTACTGCACCATCACTCACTAGATGTGTTAAATGATATTGCACAGCAGAACTCATTTAGTTCAGTCTATAGTGGAGATGATAGACACACACTACACAGTTTGGGTTCCTCAATCAGACCGCTTTGCTACAAGGAAGCTATAAGAGGTAGTTTGTGGCAAACTAACAGCCGACAACAACAAAACAAATACATATTCTGTTCCTCTCTTAGGCTTATTGCTCACGTGACTGTCATACACGTATCGAGTGTGCCATGTTTTGGGAAATGTGCATCGTGCGACCACACATTGTGATGGAGACGGACGTGTTTCTGGGTTTTTCAATGAAACCAATGGCTAGAGAAACGAGTCGTTAATACAGTTGAATCAAAGCAGTTTTACACAACATTGCAGTTATTTTTCTAATATAATTAGGAATATTTGAAAACATACCCTGGATTATCCATTGATAATGCTGTTGGTGAACTGTCCAGGTTTTACACCTTTATAGGGCATTTTGAAGAACCAATATCGATTCTTAAAGGGTCATGACATGAGAAATCTGTTAACCTTTATTTAACCAGGTAATAAAACGCTTAAGAACAAGTTCTTACAGGAGAGTTAAATCTCCTGAAAGACATACAAACACGCATTACAATACACACACATTCATTTAAACATTTACAGGCTGTAATAAAAAACACTCCCTATTTAGATAAAGTCATATTTCAATGACTTTTGTAGCACATTTCAATCATTTGGGGCAGAAAAACCAAAAGCTGAACAACCATAAACTGTTTTCTTTCTTGGGCTAGTCAAAAGATAATCAAAAGAATATGAAATATCATAATTTGCCTTGATCTTTTGACATATAAGAGGTATTTGTGCTGTTGAAACATCCTGCAAGTTTCAGAGCTTAAAACGTCCTCCTCCAGTATAAACAAAGCATTTATTTAATCGAACGTCATAAACAGCTCGTTTTGATATTGGGGGATCTGTGACATCATACAGGCAAACGGTGCTGTGGGACGGATACATTTTACTTCCAACTCTATTTAACACAGTTTGTGCTTGTTATTAAACTTAAGGTGCATCAAGTGTATGTGTATAGCGCATTTCATGTATGCCGGATATTTTTAGTTTCCCTTTCTCCCGCAGCGCATAATCAAACAAAGCCTAAAGTTCCGGACCCAGCGGAAGATAAATCCATTCTTCACAACTATCAGTTCTGGTACATCAGGAGAAAACATGAAGATATCAAAAACGATGCTCACTTTCCTGCTCGTGTACATCCCTTTCCGCTTAAAGTGCCATATGAGCACCTCTGTGGGGAAATATTTAACTAATAATTAACTTTCTTATATAATTTATATTACCATTATTTACTGATATTTATTTAAATGTTTTACAGGCTATAGTATAGTTTCACTGACGGAACACCTGCTTAAATAGATGTTTGAGCCTCGTTTATATTTTATTATTTTCAAAATGTAGGAGATTTATATTATTATATTTATTATATTATTATATATATATATAGCCTACTTAATCTTAAACTTTCTCAAATTTCTTTCAAATTTTCATTCAGTGTCAGCAATTTAATCAAACATTAAATCAAATTTAACTGCTTATTTGCTGAAATCATTCTACTGTTGTTATATGTATCGCCTAAAGTAGGATTTAAACCAATGTGTTTCATACATTATAACTCTTTCCAGATCGTCTTTTGCAACCGACATGCGCAGTTGAGCCTGCGTGATGTCAGTGTGACATAGGCTGTAAATTGGTCTATATGAATGTTTTTAAAACATGTACTCACATGCAGTAGAGAGCGGGCGTTGATACGGTTTCCTATGCAGTGACTTTAGCCAATTATAACAATGGCCATTCGCTGACAAGCCTTAAAGGAGCCACCCTTTAAAAACAGACCAGAATGAGGGTTGAGAATAATTGTTTGTTTGGTTTGTTGTGCAAAAATCTTTATTACATTTTGTAAGAGAACCTCAAGGAACATATAAATAATAAAAAAAATCCCAAGAATCGATCTTTCAGTCTACGTTTTTTTTCGGGTTGATGAACAAAGCTTAAATTTTATTACGTAATTCAACCAATCAATAAAGTTTAGAGGACCTATTATGCCCCTTTTTACAAGATGTAAAATAAGTCAGTGTCCCCAGAATGTGTGTGTGAGTTTTCAGATCACGTTATACATAGCATGTTTTCCCTTCCACTCAAAAATGGCCGTTTTCGTGCCTGTATCTTTAAATGCAAATGAGCTGCTGTTCCGCCCCCTATCCAGAAGAGGTTATGTTACAAACAAGGTTATGTCAAAAACACACACAATTCACATAAACACAGTCGGTTGTGTCTGTGAACGTAAAGAAATCACGTGTGTATTAGATCTGTGTATTAAAGTGACAGTAGCGTAATATACAGTATCTGCTGTTAATATGAATCAAATCAAACTAGTCATGGGTCAATGCTAATAGGGCGGAGTCTGTCAGCAGTCATGGGAGGGGTCTATGCTAATAGGGCAGAGTCTGTCAGCAGTCGTGGGAGGGGTCTGTGCTAATAGGGCTGGGTCTGTCTGCAGTCATGGGAGGGGTCTGTGCTAATAGGGCTGGGTCTGTCTGCAGTCATGGGAGGGGTCTATGCTAATAGGGCAGAGTCTGTCAGCAGTCGTGGGAGGGGTCTATGCTAAAAGGCCTGGGTCTGTCAGCAGTTATTGGGGGGTTTATGCTAATAAGGCGGAGTCTGTCAGCAGTTATGGGAGGGGTCTATGCTAATAGGGCGGAGTCTGTCTGCAGTCATGGGAGGGGTCTATGCTAATAGGGCAGAGTCTGTCAGCAGTCATGGGAGGGGACTATGCTAATAAGGTGGAGTCTGTCAGCAGTCATGGGAGGGGTCAATGCTAATAGGGCGGAGTCTGTCAGCAGTCATGGGAGGGGTCAATGCTAATAGGGCGGAGTCTGTCAGCAGTCATGAGTGGGGACTATGCTAATAAGGTGGAGTCTGTCAGCAGTCATGGGAGGGGTCAATGCTAATAGGGCGGAGTCTGTCAGCAGTCATGGGAGGGGTCTATGCTAATAATGCGGAGTCTGTCTGCAGTCATGGGAGGGGTCTATGCTAATAGGGCGGAGTCTGTCTGCAGTCATGGGAGGGGTCTATGCTAATAGGGCGGAGTCTGTCTGCAGTCATGGGAGGGGTCTATGCTAATAGGGCGGAGTCTGTCTGCAGTCATGGGAGGGGTCTATGCTAATAGGGCGGAGTCTGTCAGCAGTTATGGGAGGGGTCTATGCTAATAGGGCGGAGTCTGTCTGCAGTCATGGGAGGGGTCTATGCTAATAGGGCAGAGTCTGTCAGCAGTCATGGGAGGGGTCTATGCTAATAGGGCAGAGTCTGTCAGCAGTCATGAGTGGGGACTATGCTAATAAGGTGGAGTCTGTCAGCAGTCATGGGAGGGGTCAATGCTAATAGGGCAGAGTCTGTCAGCAGTCATGGGAGGGGTCTATGCTAATAGGGCGGAGTCTGTCAGCAGTCATGAGTGGGGACTATGCTAATAAGGTGGAGTCTGTCAGCAGTCATGGGAGGGGTCAATGCTAATAGGGCGGAGTCTGTCAGCAGTCATGGGAGGGGTCAATGCTAATAGGGCGGAGTCTGTCAGCAGTCATGGGACGGGGCCCAAGCATGTGACATCACTGCTAGAATCTGCTAACGCTTATTCTGAGAGACTGCTAATGATGGGGATTAAAAAGAGGAGTGGTTGTTTACACTGCAGACACACATTTATGTTCAAACAGCATGTAAAAGTGAATTTTGCATAATAGATCCCCTTTAATGACGGCATTCAAGCTGGCACGAGCAAAACATGATGATCATGTTCTCCAGCATGATCGAGAAAGAATCTTGTGCTTTAAGCAAGAAAATCTGACCATCTGAATGATCATTGACCCAGTGCAGGATTTCAAATCAATTTAAAGACGTTTAAATTACGTTTTTAATAAAATGTATGTATATTTAACTTTATGTCCTGCTTTAAAGTAAATACTGAATCCTTTCAATGTTGTATGTTGATGTGATGGACATAAAGTGCCGTCTGATGCTGATTTGCTCTTTATCTGCAGAGATGGATCCAATCTTGTGGACTTCACCTATGTGGAGAATGTAGTTCATGGGCATATTTTAGCAGCTGAACACCTCAAGGCTGATTCCCCGCTCTGTGCTCAGGTATGCAGTGTGTATGAGAGAGTACGTGGCCGATGAAAGAGACTTCCTAGATATGCATTCATAGATCCAGTCCCACATATGTCTGTGTGTGTGGACTGTGTAAACATCCCACATTAATGATGCATCGAGGTGTGATGCTCCATTTCCAGGGAAATTGCATAATAGCCAAAACACTTGTCATAGATCTTGATTTTTGTCACGCAATTGTCCAGTCTCATTGGAAAATTAGAACATTTCCTAGATGTTTCCTAAAAATAATAAAAGCTGTGTGACTAATTTAGTTTTTGTAAGATGCCATACAACTAATAGGACTTTCCATACAGCTTTCATTAGCTGAGCCACTAAGAATGTGTGATCAGAAACCCACACTAGCTGGCTAATGAACTGCTAGTAGCATGTTATATTATCATAAATGCTCTTTTAACTATTGCTAATATGAGCTGTTTATGAATCGTGAGAGAGGCCATGTTCCCTAAACACAAACCCCAGTAGCTACCTAAAACCATTATTTGAACATTACTGAAAATGCTGCGACACAGCCTTGCCAGCAACACATCACATAAAATGTCTTGAAATATCTTAAAATATATCAGTGCCATTGTTTTACACTTATAAAAGATGCCTAAATGTCCTAATTTAAAGGGATTGTTCACCCAAAAATTAAAATGACCCCATGATTTACTCGCCCTCAAGCCATCCTAGATGTATGACTTTCTTCTTTCAGACGAACACAGTTATATTAAAGTCCTGGCTCTTCAAAGCTTTATAATGGCAGTGAAGGCTTTACACTTTCTTCGGGAGTTTAATACTGAAGGCAGTCCGCCAGAAGCGAGATATTTTTGTTAAATATGGATATTTTTCTTACGCAAACCCATTGATAGGCTTCAGAAGGTCTTTATTAACCCCCTGGAGGCTAGTGGAGCACTTTTATAATGCATGGATGCACTTTTTTGGGCTGCCATTATAAAGCTTGGAAGAGCCAGGATCTATTTCAATATAACTGTGTTCGTCTGAAAGAAGAATGTCATATACACATAGGATGGCTTGAGGGCGAGTAAATCATGAGCTAACTTTCATTTTTGGGTGAACTATCCCTTTAACTAAGGCCTAACTGTGCATTCACACCGCCGCCAGGAGGGCGTCAAAATATGTTCTGACCGCCCTGCCAACGCCGCTGTAGAAAGATTCATGCATGCGCTGATGTTTTGACGTAGATCGAATGCTTGGTCTTTTTTTTTTCTTTCTTTTTTTAACTGTCCTGGTCGAAGTGCAGCATTAATGCAAGTGGTCAAATCGGTGTTGTTTTCAGCAAATTAATTGTATTCCCACTGAAAAACAAGCTTTCTAGAGTGAAAATGTTGGTTATAAATAGTGTCTCACACCTTCTTATCAAACCCGCCTCCCTTTCCTCAACGCCTGAATTGTCTAACTGTGCGTTCACACCACCGCCGACGAGAGCGTCAAAGTGGTCAGAAGTCATTCATTTTCAATGGGAACCTGCGGCGAGCTCCGGCGAGAGTGGCGTGGCGTGGCGCGTCAAGGAGAGTTGAAACTTTATGGTAATGAGCTATGACACGGTTTGGTGGCAACCAATCGGAACGTAGAAGTGCTCCGCTTGAGAGAATCCCAGAGAGCGCAGTCCAGTAAACTTTGGTTCCCACCACATTAGTTCCCTTATAAAATGGAGGAGAGGTTGATCACTTCTGTGGCGGGTTTGATAAGAAGGCGCGAGACATTTACAGGCAACATTTTCTCTCTAGAACGCTTGTTTTTCAGTGGGAATGCAATTAATTTGCTCAAAACAACACCGATTTGACCACTTACATTAATGCTGCACTTTAACCAGTTATTGTAATGTAGGCTGCACACAAATTAATGTTAATTAAAGACCAAGGCTAGTAAACATCTCCTATAAACTGCATGTTGAATTGAAGTGACATGTGGCCAAGGATGGTGACCCATACTTGGAATTTGTTCTCTGCATTTAACCCATCCAAGTGCACACACAGTAGTGAACACACACCCAGAGCAGTGGGCAGCCATATTACTGCGGCGCTCGGGGAGCAGTTGGGGGTTTGATGCCTTGCTCAAGGGTCACCTCAGTCGTGGCATTGAGGGTGGAGGCGAGCGCTGGTTATTCACTCCCCCCACCGACAATTCCTGCCGGATCTGAGACTCGAACCTGCAACTGTCAGGTTATAAGTCCGACTCTCTAACCATTAGACCACGACGTCGGCGTGTAAGTTTAAACTCCTATAAACTTAACCATGAACACCAAAGCCACACCACACAAATGGCTTTTATTTGGATCATTTCCTTAGCAAACATGCAACTACAGGTGCTGGTCACACAATTAGAATATCATCAAAAAGTTGATTTATTTCACTAATACACAGACTGATATATTTCAAACGTTTATTTCTTTTAAATTTGATGATTATAACAGACAACTAAGGAAAATCCCAAATTCAGTATCTCAGAAAATTAGAATATTGTGAAAAGGTTCAACATTGAAGACACCTGGTGCCACACTCTAATCAGCTAATTAACTCAAAACACCTGCAAAGACCTTTAAATGGTCTCTCAGTCTAGTTCTGTAGGCTACACAATCATGGGGAAGACTGCTGACCTGACAGTTGTCCAAAAGACGACAATTGACACCTTGCACAAGGAGGGCAAGACACAAAAGGTCATTGCAAAAGAGGCTGGTTTGTTCACAGAGCTCTGTGTCCAAGCACATTAATAGAGAGGCGAAGGGAAGGAAACGATGTAGTAGAAAAAAGTGTACAAGCAATAGGGATAACCGCACCCTGGAGAGGATTGTGAAACAAAACCCATTCAAAAATGTGGGGGAGATTCACAAAGAGTGGACTGGAGCTGGAGTCAGTGCTTCAAGAACCACTACACACAGACATATGCAAGACATGGGTTTCAGCTGTCACATTCCTTGAGTCAAGCCACTCTTGAACAGCAGACAGCGTCAGAAGCGTCTCGCCTGTGCTAAAGACAAAAAGGAAAAAAAGTGGTCCAATTATGTTCTCTAATGAAAGTAAATTTAGCATTTCCTTTGGAAATCAGGGTCCCAGAGTCTGGAGGAAGAGTGGAGAGGCACACAATCTACGTTGTTTGAGTCCAGTGTAAAGTTTCCACAGTCAGTGATGGTTTGGGGTGCCATGTCATCTGCTGGTGTTGGTCCACTGTGTTTTCTGAGGTTCAAGGTCAACTCAGCCGTATACCAGGAAGTTTTAGAGCACTTCATGCTTCCTGCTGCTGACCAACTTTATGGAGATGCAGATTTCATTTTCCAACAGGACTTGGCACCTGCACACAGTGCCAAAGCAACCAGTGCCTGGTTTAAGGACCATGGCATCCCTGTTCTTAATTGGCCAGCGAACTCGCCTGACCTTAACCCCATAGGAAATCTATGGGGTATTGTGAAGAGGAAGATGCGATATGCCAGACCCATCAATGCAGAAGAGCTGAAGGCCACTATCAGAGCAACCTGGGCTCTCATAACACCTGAGCAGTGCCACAGACTGATCGACTCCATGCCACGCCACATCGCTGCAGTAATTCAGGCAAAAGGAGCCCCAACTAAGTATTGAGTGCTGGACATGCTCATACTTTTCAGTTGGCCAAGATTTCTAAAAATCCTTTCTTTGTGTTGGTCTTAAGTAATATTCAAATTTTCTATGATACTGAATTTGGGATTTTCCTTAGTTGTCAGTTATAATCATCAAAATTTAAAAGAAATAAACATTTGAAATATATCAGTCTGTGTGTAATGAATGAATATAATAAACCAGTTTCACTTTTTGAATGGAATTAGTGAAATAAATCAACTTTTTGTTGATATTCTAATTATATGACCAGCACCTGTATAATTAAGTTCTTTCCATTGATCAGTTTTTTTTTTTTTACTTTCACGTTGTAATGATTTCATGAGGTTAACTTATACGGTTATACCCTACCTGTGTCAGTCTGCACAAATGCTGATCAACATGATTGTTTGCTTTGGCCCCTTTAAATAAAGTTTAAAAAAGACCAAGCAGTCGATCTATGACAGAGCGTCAGCACGTCCACAAATCTTTCTACAGCGTCGTTGGCAGGGCGTCCCGAGCGAATTGTGACGGTGTGAACACACAGTAAGACGCACCGCTCTCGCCGGAGCTCATCGCCGGCTCCCGTTGAAAATGAATGACTTCCGGCCACTTTGATGCTCTTGCTGTTGACGGTGTGAACGCACAGTCATCCTGACATAATCTAAGCCTTGTCTGTGAAACCAGGCCGTAGTTATTAATTTATTTAAACTACTTTCAATGTTCCCACACTTAACAGGCCTACCACATAACCAATGACGAGCCGGTGCGTTTCTGGGACTTCATGTCCCAGGTTCTGGTGGGTCTGGGCTACAGCGCTCCTCGGTACCACCTGCCGTACACACTGGTCTATGGGATAGCCCTGCTGCTGTGGCTGATGGCATTAGTGCTGCGGCCGCTCGTCCAGCTCAAACCCACCTTCACGCCCATGCGAGTTGCTCTGGCGGGCACACACCACTACTACAGCTGTGCCCGTGCCAAGCAGGACATGGGCTACCGGCCCCTGGTGCCCTTACAAGAAGCAATAGTGCGCACTGTGGAGAGCTACCCACATCTACGGAAGGGAGCGTGACACCGCAGTGAAGCTGGAGGCTGACATGATTACAGGATGAGGATCTGTGGGATTAACACAATGCACTTAATCATTCCTATGCTAAATGTACCGTTTCTCCAGGATGTAACCGCATGTCTTCAACAGTGATGTTGAGTTCAGATGCCAGATGTGGACATTTGTCTCTTCAGACTTTATGGTGCAAAAGAATTCAGATGTTTTTCCAAACTTGGCAGTATAAAATTTGAATCAAGTTTCTAATTGTCACGTTTCCTTTTTCAATGCAACATGAAATAACATGATGACTTCTGTAATGCGTGATTTCTAAAGGGATAGTTCACACACAAATGAACTTCATTTTTCAAAACCCATAGGAGTTTTCTTTGTCTTCAAAACAAAAGTACTGAAGATATTCTTGATGAGATTTTACCCGAGCGGTTTCTGTCCTTCCATTGAAAGTGAATTACACCAAAACTTTGACTCTTCTTTAAATTGTTCATAAAGACAGGCATCAGACCGGCGTCTCCTCACCCGTGTGTGTGTGTGTGTGTGTGAGAGAGACGGAGGGATTCCTGACGCTAGTTTGACTCCTTTACATATTTAATAAGATCTTCACCAGTTCTCAGCTGGTCAAATACCATCATACAGTTGTGGTCAGAATTATTGGCACCCCTGGTAAATATGATCAAAGATGGCTGTAAAAATTAATCTGCATCATTTATCCTTTTGGTCTTTCATTCATTTCAGATTCCCAGCTCTTCTCTTCAGTTCACTCATTCTCCATAGGGTTCAGGTCAGGGAACTGGGATGGTCATGGCATTTTGTGCTCAGTGACACATTTGTGTGTTGTTTTGAATCATTGTCCTGATGGAAGATCCAACCACGATCCATTATAAGATTTCTAGCAAATCGAATCGATGCGTTTGTGTAAGAAAAATATCCATATTTAAAACTTTATCAAGTAAACTTTCGGCCGACCGCCTTCTGTGGAAAAGTGTTGAATGTTGAAAGTGAAACTCAAGATGCGTTCGTGACGTCATGACGAGCGGACCTGCTCGCATTAGTCTTTCGATCGGCAGGGGAACTTTCAACACTTTCTCCATAAATTGAACACAGAAGGCGGTCGGCCGAAACTTTACTTTATAAAGTTTTAAATATGGATATTTTTCTTACACAAACGCGTCGATTCGCTTCAGAAGGCCTTTATTAACACCCCAGAGCCACGTGGAGCAGTTATATGACGGACAGATGCACTTTTATGGACTTCAAAAACAGAGCAACTATGAATCCAATTCTAATGCTTGGATTAGCCTGGACTTGTGTAATATAACTCAGATTGTGTTCGTCTGAAAGGAGAATGTCATATACACCTGGGATGACTTGTGGGTGAGTACACTATGAACATTTACTATGATTTACTAAAAAATTTTTTGGTGAAACATTTTTACACTAAAAAAATTTAGTACATTTTAAAGCAGTGTAATCAATTACATACACCGTACAAGTTGAACAAATGCAAGTAAAAAAATTAAGTAGATCTGAGATCTCTACATTTGGCACATTTACAAATAAAATTGAGGAGAAAGAATTAAAGGAAAAAAAATTAAAAAACAATATTTATGAGTAATATTAACTCTTATAGTATAACTTTAATATTAACTTTAATTTCCTCTAAACCTTTGTAAAATACTCCACACCACACTTATACTAGGTATGATGACAACATTTTCAAAAACCCTTAAGCTCAAAATGGATCACATTACTAGACAGAGCTGACAATTCCCTTTACAATGACAATGAAAATGAGTTAAGGATTGAGAAAGTTATGATCTTTATAATATCGGGGTTTATATTAAAATACTGTACATTAATTACAATAGAAGGCATGTGACCGAAAATGCTTATTATTCACGTTTTTGCTTATAACTTCCTCATTTTATCAGATATTTGCATGAAATTTGAACAGAAGGTAGAATTGTGTTAGCTCTTTCAAATTAAATCATGACCATTTACTGTTTTAGTTGGAATGGGCATCAGACCCATGGTACCTCACCAAAAACAATTATAATTAATAAGCGTTCATTCAGATTCAAAAACATTTATTTTCAGAATACAAGCAAAGACACCACTATTACACACCACTATTAATTGTGAATTCATATTTATACATGCTGAAAATGCAAATATACATTCATATTCATTTTGCATACTAACAGTGAATAATCGGTTTGTCAAATTTACAGGCCATCTCATCTGTGTGATTGTACTGACTGAGTTGATAACTGGCTATTGTACGACCAAGTCCTCCAAGATGACATCTGCTGCCATTGCCTAGACGGACACATCTGTGTCATGTGCATCAAATTCATACCCCTCCCCGCTCATGGCCCAATAGCCAACAGTGTATTTCTTTTGTTTAGCATGGAAATGTTCGATATTTCCATTGAAAATGACCCTGTTGCCACCCAAATCCCACGCATGACATATAAATGCCCCCAACAACTCCTTGATCAAGCTCATTTTTCCTTCTGGGAGTTCTGGAAACGCTTCCTCGATCTTGTCTGCACCCAATTCTTCAAACTTCTTCTCTAACACTTTCCGTTCTTGTTCACTTCTCTTCCTTTCTTTTGTGGCTTGACGTTTGTGCAATTCCTCCCGTAGCTCTCCTTGCTTCTTCCTCCTCTTTCTTCTTTGCATTACCCCCAGCCTCATTGCTTTCCTGATGACCAGCTCTTGTTTTTCCTTGTCTAAGCTGTCCAAATAGTCCAGTGTTGTTTTTCCCGTGCTCGCATTTTACAGGACAAGTAGCAGATGGTGGCATTTGGAGCTTTCTTCTTCAACGCACTAAACATCCCCATCAGCTCTTCAGCATCCATGTTGTGTGATCTTACTGAGGTTGTCTCTTGTTTTAGTTTCTCCGTCACTGTCCATGTATCAACAAAGTATTGTTGATATTGCCTTTCAAGTACTAAAATGACCGCTCTCAGACAGCTTTCCATCATTTGAGTGAACATGACTGTGTCTTTTGGTGGTTGTTGCAATTTCTCAAGGACTTTGTCTGAAGCGTCCAGCTGATTTCCAAAGAGGTCTGTTGTGCGAGTTAGGAATGCAGCAGGTGAGTGTAGTTGATCTTTCAGGTTCTGCACGGTCTCTTTGATCATTTCAATACATTTGATGTAATCAGTTTGGTCATCTGCACCAGTGTAGAATTTGGTCATCCAGGGTCCAGTCAGTAATTTCCCAAGCAAACCAAGAACTTGCATTTCAACCTGTCCAGCTGTAGAGTTGAAGTCTTCTAGTATGCTAGCACGCAGACCTCCACAGGATGTTCCTCCACAGAGATATGACTTAAGTGCAGCATGATGACTTGAGAATATCCCACATACAGGGAGTGCAGAATTATTAGGCAAGTTGTATTTTTTAGGATTAATTTTACAACATTAATAATTAAACAACAATCATGTTGTCAATGAACACAAAAAACTCATTAATATCAAAGCTGAATATTTTTGGAAGTGGTTTTTAGTTTTAGCTATTTTAGGGGGATATCTGTGTGTGCAGGTGACTATTACTGTGCATAATTATTAGGCAACTTAACAAAAAACTAATTTATACCCATTTCAATTATTTATTTTTACCAGTGAAACCAATATAACATCTCAACATTCACAAATATACATTTCTGACATTCAAAAACCAAACAAAAACAAATCAGTGACCAATATAGCCACCTTTCTTTGCAAGGACACTCAAAAGCCTGCCATCCATGGATTCTGTCAGTGTTTTGATCTGTTCACCATCAACATTGCGTGCAGCAGCAACCACAGCCTCCCAGACACTGTTCAGAGAGGTGTACTGTTTTCCCTCCTTGTAAATCGCACATTTGATGATGGACCACAGGTTCTCAATGGGGTTCAGATCAGGTGAACAAGGAGGCCATATCATTAGATTTTCTTCTTTTATACCCTTTCTTGCCAGCCACGCTGTGGAGTACTTGGATGCGTGTGATGGAGCATTGTCCTGCATGAAAATCATGTTTTTCTTGAAGGATGCAGACTTCTTCCTGTACCACTGCTTGAAGAAGGTGTCTTCCAGAAACTGGCAGTAGGACTGGGAGTTGAGCTTGACTCCATCCTCAACCCGAAAAGGCCCCACAAGCTCATCTTTGATGATACCAGCCCAAACCAGTACTCCACCTCCACCTTGCTGGCGTCTGAGTCGGACTGGAGCTCTCTGCCCTTTACCAATCCAGCCACGGGCCCATCCATCTGGCCCATCAAGACTCACTCTCATTTCATCAGTCCATAAAACCTTAGAAAAATCAGTCTTGAGATATTTCTTGGCCCAGTCTTGACGTTTCAGCTTGTGTGTCTTGTTCAGTGGTGGTCGACTTTCTGCCTTTCTTACCTTGGCCATGTCTCTGAGTATTGCACACCTTGTGCTTTTGGGCACTCCAGTGATGTTGCAGCTCTGAAATATGGCCAAACTGGTGGCAAGTGGCATCTTGGCAGCTGCACGCTTGACTTTTCTCAGTTCACGGGCAGTTATTTTGCGCCTTGGTTTTTCCACACGCTTCTTGCGACCCTGTTGACTATTTTGAATGAAACGCTTGATTGTTCGATGATCACGCTTCAGAAGCTTGGCTATTTTAAGACTGCTGCATCCCTCTGCAATATATCTCACTATTTTTGACTTTTCTGAGCCTGTCAAGTCCTTCTTTTGACCCATTTTGCGAAAGGAAAGGAAGTTGCCTAATAATTATGCACACCTGATATAGGGTGTTGATGTCATTAGACCACACCCCTTCTCATTACAGAGATGCACATCACCTAATATGCTTAATTGGTAGTAGGCTTTCCAGCCTATACAGCTTGGAGTAAGACTACATGCATAACGAGGATGATGTGGTCAAAATACTCATTTGCCTAATAATTCTGCACTCCCTGTATATGGAAAAGAATGTGCAGTCGATTACCTCTGTAGCGTGGTATGAGGCCGAGAGGGAGATTGTTGTGATTCAGGAAGATCTTAAAGCCACGAGGGTCACCCTTGCCATCCTTGTACCTCATTTTATTCATCTGAACAACAATGTTGGCCCCAATGCAGTCTTTCCCCTTGATTTTCCCAGTAATCCCCATGGATTTCTCGATCTCCTTCAGAGCACTCTTTGTCTTTGAAGCGATTGTTTCCAGAGGAGGAAGGTTGCAATTCAGCTCATTCAAGGCCTTGTTCGAAGACGCACAGACTAAACGAATGATTGGCAGCACAGCGGTCTTTGAAATATTCCCTATCATTTTTTGAAGAATGTTTTCGTAGTCTGCCTCAAAAAAATGACAGTAAACATTTGCAAGGTTACTGATGGAGTCACAAATATGGATCTGGTAATCCTCAGCAGAGTCTCCTGGAAGTTCATCTACAGCAACAACATAACAGTTCTCTTTGGTGGTGAAATGTATGCTGTTCAAGTGGATTCCCTCCTGTGTGGTTGCATCAAAACCCAGGGTAGAGTGCGTGTTCGCTAAAAGTGCTTCAGCAGTCTGGAGGTCACTTATTGCTCCCAATTCTCTGGTCATGGCTTCCACAGTAGCCCTTTTTGGCACATCACTTAAACTAATGGTGAAGCGCAGCCCAAACTTTTTAATCAATTTGTGGATGTTGGCAGTGGGCACCTGATTGGATATCGCATCAAACATCATCAATCGCATTTCATTCGAGTATGACTTCGCGTCTGTTTTTGTATGCTTTTTTTTGCTTTCCAAATCCTGGATTTTTTCTCTCAAAAGAAGGTTTTCGGCCTGAAGATCATGAATCTCACTGTTCATTGAATTAATTCTTTCTTTGAACTCGCAGCATCTTTGTTCCATATCATCTACAGAATTTGCTTTGACCTCTCGCCTCATGTGTGTAAGGGATTTCTTCAGGCGCATATGACTTCTTGCTTTCACTTTGTATTGTTTTTTTAATTTAGCGATGGTTTCAGGCTCACGCGATTTCAACTGATTTTTCAAGTCGGATATTTGCTTTTCTTTCCTTTTCAGTTTCTGATTAAGTATCCTTATTGCTCCCTTCTTTTTCTGCTGTGCTGTGAGTGTCTTAATTGCCAGGTATTTGCTTCTCTGCATCTGCAGATGTTTCTGCCTCATGTTTTTCAGAGACTCCTTATATCTGGTACAAGAAGGACAATTGCCTCTAGCAACCTGTCTTGTCTTCAAAGGACTAAGTTTCGGAACTTGTTGTTCAGCGGGAGACTTTGCTCGGGGAACTGTGGTGGTAGTGGAGATTCCACAAACTGACTGAATTCTCTCTCATTATCCTTTCATTAGTGTCCAGAGCTTAGATGAAGTCCGCCGACCGGTTGAAAGCCACTCAAATCTTCCGAGAGTTGCGGTGAACTGAAAACACCTCAGGGCTGAAAGCACTAAATGTCTAATGCTTCCGGGGGTTGTACTCGACGTAGTAACTGTCGTATTCAGGAAAAACATACTCCCACCAGGCGGCGAGGAGTGGATATTGCATGACACACATATTAACATTACCGCGCGGTTTGGAACAAATTATTGAGACAGCAACCGCGCGCGGCGAACATTCTATGTCATCATACCTACTTATACATGACATTGGCCTTTATTGTCGATGAGTAACGTTACAGTTTTGACATGTATACAATATTGGCAACATTTCAACTCATGTAACAAACATTTTAGAAGTAAAAATTAAACATTTAAAAGTAATTCAAGCGTAATCAACCTGTCTGTTATCCAGTTTCCACCGTATCAGCGCTGTTTCTCGAGCCTGAGATGGACTCGCGCTCCGCGGGTGAACTTTGAACTTCAGCCCGCCGTCCTGCGTTTCACTCGTAGCTCAAAGATGCCATAACCTGCCAATAAACAAACAGTGCACAGTTTTAAGAACATTTTATCATCCAAATTAATTATATTCATTATCTTAAGGAATAAAGTTGTGTGTTTTGAGCAAGGCAGTAACACCAGGGGCTTCAAAGACAGATGCCGCACTCGTTTACTCGCATTGCGTCCCTGTATGTTGTTTTGCATTAAATAAAAAGATTTTAAGCTCAGTAATGATTTTATAGATCAAATAAAACACACAAACTTGAATTTCACAGAGGAAATGTTCCAATTCTGCAACGCTGAGAAGAAGGAACTGCTCTGGAGACTGAAGAGAATTCAACTAGTGATGGGGAGTCGACTCCAAAAGAGTGGATTCCTCGACTCTGAATAGCCCCAGAGTCGGGATCGACTCCCGCACAGGAATCGACTCTGAATAGCCCCAGAGTCGGGATCGACTCCCGCACAGGAATCGACTCTGAATAGCCCCAGAGTCGGGATCGACTCCCGCACAGGAATCGACTCTGAATAGCCCCAGAGTCGGGGTCGACTCCCGCACAGGAATCGACTCTGAATAGCCCCAGAGTCGGGATCGACTCCAGCACAGGAATCGACTCTGAATAGCCCCAGAGTCGGGGTCGACTCCCGCACAGGAATCGACTCTGAATAGCCCCAGAGTCGGGATCGACTCCAGCACAGGAATCGACTCTGAATAGCCCCAGAGTCGGGATCGACTCCCGCACAGGAATCGACTCTGAATAGCCCCAGAGTCGGGATCGACTCCCGCACAGGAATCGACTCTGAATAGCCCCAGAGTCGGGATCGACTCCCGCACAGGAATCGACTCTGAATAGCCCCAGAGTCGGGATCGACTCCCGCACAGGAATCGACTCTGAATAGCCCCAGAGTCGGGATCGACTCCCGCACAGGAATCGACTCTGAATAGCCCCAGAGTCGGGATCGACTCCCGCACAGGAATCGACTCTGAATAGCCCCAGAGTCGGGATCGACTCCCGCACAGGAATCGACTCTGAATAGCCCCAGAGTCGGGATCGACTCCCGCACAGGAATCGACTCTGAATAGCCCCAGAGTCGGGATCGACTCCCGCACAGGAATCTACTCTGAATAGCCCCAGAGTCGGGGTCGACTCCCGCACAGGAATCGACTCTGAATAGCCCCAGAGTCGGGGTCGACTCCCGCACTGGAATCGACTCTGAATAGCCCCAGAGTCGGGGTCGACTCCAGCACAGGAATCGACTCTGAATAGCCCCAGAGTCGGGGTCGACTCCCGCACAGGAATCGACTCTGAATAGCCCCAGAGTCGGGGTCGACTCCAGCACAGGAATCGACTCTGAATAGCCCCAGAGTCGGGATCGACTCCAGCACAGGAATCGACTCTGAATAGCCCCAGAGTCGGGGTCGACTCCCGCACAGGAATCGACTCTGAATAGCCCCAGAGTCGGGATCGACTCCAGCACAGGAATCGACTCTGAATAGCCCCAGAGTCGGGGTCGACTCCAGCACAGGAATCGACTCTGAATAGCCCCAGAGTCGGGGTCGACTCCAGCACAGGAATCGACTCTGAATAGCCCCAGAGTCGGGGTCGACTCCCGCACTGGAATCGACTCTGAATAGCCCCAGAGTCGGGGTCGACTCCAGCACAGGAATCGACTCTGAATAGCCCCAGAGTCGGGGTCGACTCCAGCACAGGAATCGACTCTGAATAGCCCCAGAGTCGGGGTCGACTCCCGCACTGGAATCGACTCTGAATAGTCGGGGTCGACTCCCGCACAGGAATCGACTCTGAATAGCCCCAGAGTCGGGGTCGACTCCCGCACAGACTCTGAATAGCCCCAGAGTCGGGGTCGACTCCAGCACAGGAATCGACTCTGAATAGCCCCAGAGTCGGGGTCGACTCCAGCACAGGAATCGACTCTGAATAGCCCCAGAGTCGGGGTCGACTCCCGCACAGGAATCGACTCTGAATAGCCCCAGAGTCGGGGTCGACTCCCGCACTGGAATCGACTCTGAATAGCCCCAGAGTCGGGGTCGACTCCAGCACAGGAATCGACTCTGAATAGCCCCAGAGTCGGGGTCGACTCCCGCACAGGAATCGACTCTGAATAGCCCCAGAGTCGGGGTCGACTCCCGCACTGGAATCGACTCTGAATAGCCCCAGAGTCGGGGTCGACTCCCGCACTGGAATCGACTCTGAATAGCCCCAGAGTCGGGGTCGACTCCCGCACAGGAATCGACTCTGAATAGCCCCAGAGTCGGGGTCGACTCCAGCACAGGAATCGACTCTGAATAGCCCCAGAGTCGGGATCGACTCCAGCACAGGAATCGACTCTGAATAGCCCCAGAGTCGGGGTCGACTCCAGCACAGGAATCGACTCTGAATAGCCCCAGAGTCGGGGTCGACTCCAGCACAGGAATCGACTCTCGGTGTCGACTCTGTTGCTGTGTCCGAAATCGCTCACTTGTTTAATAATTCTCTAATCCCTATAAAGTGCATGGCAGTTGAGTGCACTATAAGCAAGGAGTGAATGAAATGAAGCGAGGAATTCAGACACTGACGTAAAACATCGCGTCAGAGAGCTCACTGCAGAAACTCACACACATTATTTGAGTGCTTACTTTAGAAATAGAAAACAGTCACAGCGACTTTAGTTTGTAATTATACATAGGCTTCCTCCATGCTAGCTTTAGTTTAATTGATAGTAATTTGATTTTCTATGGTTAACCTTGTGTTCATAATCATTAAACTAAATCATAAAAAACTCACATCATGAAGAAACGCATGAATAAGTGTACATTATTATATTTATTTTAGTATTTAGTATCTTTAACTCACCCTTTAAGACAATGATCATGCATGTTTAGCCCCATTGCTCGACAACAGCTTTTTTCATGACTTTTTTTTCCTGTGTAAAATTAGGCAACAGCTATAGGTAGAAACTGATAGCCTCATCAAGTCATCGCTAAATTGGACTCATTTGGACGATCACGCTAAAAGTGTGAGGTTTTAATAAGGGGATTTTAAGGCTTTGTGTCGGGGGAGAAATCATTTAAGTGTGTAACAACTGCAATTTTGTCTTATTTCTGATCCTTGACTTTTAACGCTCCTTAGTATGCTGTCTTGGGTTTCCTCGTTCACTGCTGAATGTTTGCTTTTGCTGTTTTATTTGACTTTTTATCTTATATTTTTTCTTTCTCGCATTGTACCGTTGTTTTCTTTTACACCTTGTAAAGCACTTTGGTCAACCTTGGTTGTGTTTAAATGTGCTGTATAAATAAACATTGATTGATCGATTGACTAAATGTGTTTGTTTTGGTCCGAACTAAGCAAACCGAACCCCAAGTGTGAACACACACTAAATTTGCTCATCATAAAAGTGAGTGTGTCTCTTCAGACGTGGATCAAACCACTCAGTTCACATATATTCATTGTGCAATATAATTTTGTACATTTGCATGATAATTGCGTGAATGTTTTGGTTGCATGGACTTTCAATGAACGGAAAAAAATGAGAGAATATAAAAAATAGCATCTTGTTTCTTTGGAATGACATGAGGGAAGCCAATATACAGTCCTTCCAGAAAAATGCGGCTTTTTTTTGTGATTGTTGCAGGCAAAAATCCTTGATTATGCGGCATGTTTTCTTAAAAAATGCATTTACTTAAAAATGAATGTCAATGGGAACTATTTCTTCTTCCGCGTGGCACAGCAGTAAGCGCACTCAGTGCAGAATCGAGTGACTTATTGCACTCCAGTTAACAAAATAAATAAAGTATAGTTTTACCTGGGAAAGATTTACTAACATAAATTCTTTATGCCTGTAACACAACCTTATGTATTATATTTTAGATGATTTCAGTGCAAATCACATTTTTCTTTTTTCAAAAGCAAGAGAGTTGATCAGAAACCAGTTCAAGAGGAACATTTTCAGAACATAAAAAAAAAAAAATGTAGAAACATTATTTTACAATCATTGAAACTGGTTTGTGTGATGTTATATTTTTGTTATATAAATTGTTAAATGTTTATTTGATTAATAATGTTCAGTCCTTTTAAATAAATGTAACAAAAAAGGAGTAATGGCTATTGCTGTTTATTTAATATTAATAACGATGGCTTTCAAAATGCATTATAAAATCATTCAAATTAAAATATTTAAAGTATCGGTATCAGTATCGATATTGGTGATACTGGTCTTGAAAGTACTTGGTATCGGATCGAAAAGAAAATGATTGGTATCGCCCATCCCTACTGGACACCCGTCAGACCTCCGTTCATCTCTAAATAACGACTTATATAGTGATGACCGATTTCAAAACACAGCATCATGATGCTATGTATCAGCGAGTCGATTCATGATTCGGATCGCGTGTCAAACTGCTGAAATACGTGACTTTGGTGATCCGAACCACTGAATCGACTCATTGATTCATAACGCTTCAAACCACTGAATCGACTCATTGATTCATAACGCTTCAAACCGCTGAATCGACTCACTGATACATAACGCTTCAAACCGCTGAATCGACTCACTGATTCATAACGCTCCAAACCGCTGAATCGACTCACTGATTCATAACGCTTCAAACCGCTGAATCGACTCATTGATTCATAACGCTTCAAACCACTGAATCGACTCATTGATTCATAACGCTTCAAACCGCTGAATCGACTCACTGATACATAACGCTTCAAACCGCTGAATCGACTCACTGATTCATAACGCTCCAAACCGCTGAATCGACTCACTGATACATAACGCTTCAAACCGCTGAATCGACTCACTGATTCATAACGCTCCAAACCGCTGAATCGACTCACTGATACATAACGCTTCAAACCGCTGAATCGACTCACTGATTCATAACGCTCCAAACCGCTGAATCGACTCACTGATTCATAACGCTCCAAACCGCTGAATCGACTCACTGATTCATAACGCTCCAAACCGCTGAATCGACTCACTGATTCATAATGCTCCAAACCGCTGAATCGACTCACTGATTCATAACGCTCCAAACCGCTGAATCGACTCATTGACTCATAACGCTCCAAACCGCTGAATCGACTCACTGACTCATAACGCTCCAAACCGCTGAATCGACTCACTGATTCATAACGCTCCAAACCGCTGAATCAACTCACTGATTCATAACGCTTCAAACCGCTGAATCGACTCATTGATTCATAACGCTTCAAACTGCTGAATCGACTCACTGATTCATAACGCTTCAAACCGCTGAATCGACTCACTGAGTCATAACGCTCCAAACCGCTGAATCGGCTCACTGATTCATAACGCTTCAAACCGCTGAATCGACTCATTGATTCATAACGCTTCAAACCGCTGAATCGACTCACTGATTCATAACGCTTCAAACCGCTGAATCGACTCACTGAGTCATAACGCTCCAAACCGCTGAATCGGCTCACTGATTCATAACACTTCAAACCGCTGAATCGACTCATTGATTCATAACGCTTCAAACCGCTGAATCGACTCACTGATTCATAACGCTCCAAACCGCTGAATCGACTCACTGACTCATAACGCTCCAAACCGCTGAATCGACTCACTGATTCATAACGCTGCAAACCGCTGAATCGACTCACTGATTCATAACGCTCCAAACCGCTGAATCGACTCACTGATTCATAACGCTCCAAACCGCTGAATCGACTCACTGATTCATAACGCTGCAAACCGCTGAATCGACTCACTGATTCATAACGCTCCAAACCGCTGAATCGACTCACTGATTCATAACGCTCCAAACCGCTGAATCGACTCACTGATTCATAACGCTCCAAACCGCTGAATCGACTCACTGATTCATAACGCTCCAAACCGCTGAATCGACTCACTGATTCATAATGCTTCAAACCGCTGAATCGACTCATTGATTCATAACGCTTCAAACCGCTGAATCGACTCACTGATTCATAACGCTCCAAACCGCTGAATCGACTCACTGATTCATAACGCTTCAAACCGCTGAATCGACTCACTGATTCATAACGCTCCAAACCGCTGAATCGACTCACTGATTCATAACGCTCCAAACCGCTGAATCGACTCACTGATTCATAACGCTCCAAACCGCTGAATCGACTCACTGATTCATAACGCTCCAAACCGCTGAATCGACTCACTGATTCATAACGCTCCAAACCGCTGAATCGACTCACTGATTCATAACGCTCCAAACCGCTGAATCGACTCACTGATTCATAACGCTCCAAACCGCTGAATCGACTCACTGATTCATAACGCTCCAAACCGCTGAATCGACTCACTGATTCATAATGCTTCAAACCGCTGAATCGACTCACTGATTCATAACGCTCTGAAGCTTCATGATGCTGTGTTCTGAAACTGCTTTGCTCTTTTGCTGTTATGTTTGTTGGCCAATGGGAGTTTGTGCTTCATCATGGTTTCACCGATATCTATGGTTTCTCCACGGGGTTTGTAGTTTTTCGATGACGTTCACGTCGGGTAATTACGTCACTTCAAAACGTTCCCATGGCAACAGGGGGAAATGGCGGCTCTTGTGTGAAGTAAACAAACCCCCAAATCAAATCACTTTATTTGTCACTCTACCATATGCACAAGTGCAACAGTAGGTGAAATTCTTAGACAGTAGGTGAAATTCTTAGTTTTTTTTCATTTCATGCACAATGCTTTACATAAATCAAACAAAAACAGATGCATAATTAAAATAACTATTAAATCATCTATAAAAGAGAAGGATCTGTACACGAGCTGCAGAGCTCATTCAGTAAATGCACAGATGTGTTCTGACTCTGGATTTGAATGTGGAGCACATCTGATCTCTTCCAGCTGTGCCTGGCATTAAAGCTGAACGCAGACTCGGCTTGCTTTGAGCGAACCCTTGAGCAGATCTGCAGTGGACTGAGGTGCCTGATCCGGGCCCGAGAACATTAACTATATTACAGGACCAGAGGGATTGAGGGGGACAAATGGAAATGGCCAACTTGCCCAATACATGATATTCCTTAAAGGCGGCATGAAATCAAATTTTACAATTTGTTTTTTTATATTTAATATTGTAGTGTTTACTATAACTGATTTATCTGTGCACTTCATTATTTTTAAAAAATTCATTTACCCATATAATCTTTAATCAAATACGTTAACTTTCCCTCCCCCATCGAAACGACTTCTCTTCTCTCCTGGTCATGTGCTATGGCTCGAGGGCGGGGTTATGACGCGAGGGCGGGGTTATGGCGCGAGGGCGGGGTTATCGCCCCTGTCCCGTTTCTGCACCGCCTCTCAGAAACCTGTCACTGATCGTAGCATGGGGGTTAGGTGCATTTTTCTCGGTGTACACAATACCTTCTTCAGGAAGGACTTGAGGCAAAAAGAGAGAAATGAGAAATAAAAGCTTTTTTATGTAAAAATTACTCAATATAGTCGGACGAACAGCTTGTTGTCACGGCTCGCACTGAGGAATGCAGCGTGTGTGAACGCCCCCCTTATAAGGGAGAGCTGAGAAAAAAGTTTTACAGAAATAAAGCCATAAAAGGCTTAAAATAAGTGAAATCTGTAGCATAAACCAGCGAGAAGTGAGGAAATATGCTCAGTAACATATGTAGAAAAGAATTAGAGAGAAAATACATTTATTTAACAGATAGATCGAGATTTTCTCCACAACTGAGTGCAAACTGGCATTCAAATCTGCCTCCATTTTGTTAGCAACGCCTAACTTCCAACGATCCAATCAATTCCCGAAGGACGAAATCAAGCCCCGCCTTACATTATTTCCAATTTCAGAAGCCGTTTCACTCGGATATACGTCACAATAAGGAGAAAAAGATGATCTCAACTTCCGTTTCATGCCGACTGTAAGCTGCTCTCCGTTATGCAGCACTGTGTGTTGATAGGATGACAGACAATTAAGTCTAACGGCACTCGTCAATGTCAAAACAATGGCCAATCAGATCAAAGAAGGCGGGGCTTATTGTTCACTGAAGCTGAGAGTGAATTCCGACGTGAGGTGTTTAGTTTTATCAGTGAAAGAGTGCGTGCGTGATAAGACATAAGTAGCTAAACATTTCATATTTGACAACTGTCTTATGATGGACAGTCATTTCAGCATTTTGAATTGAAAATATGCTCATATGCTGACATGATGATGTCATTCTTTAACTATATGTGACGAGGCAAAAAAACGTTTTGTACATTTTTGACATATTAGACACACAAACAAGAGTGAATGTGTGCATATTTTTGAATAAAATGATATTTGCAAAGAGTTTAAATGGGTTACCTCACAACTATATACACCGCTCAGGCATAACATTATGACCAGTGAAGAGAATAGCACTGATGAATAGATATTACTAGTATTTGGTGAAAATGTTTGGACGAATGCATATCCCATCCCTCACTGCACAATGTGCACATCTACTATTTCTAGATCTACAGAAAAACCAGACAACCCTGATGAGACGAGCGCATCCTTTGTTGCCAAAAGGTACCTGGGAAATTTCTGGGTTAAACCAGACAAACTGACTAAAGTAAAGTGGCACAGCTGATGATATGGCAGAAATTATGTGTATACACCGATCAGGCATAACATTATGACCGGTGACGTGAATAACACTGATGATCTCTTCATCTCCTGTTAGTGGGTGGGATATATTAGGCAGCAAGTGAACATTTTATCCTCAGAGTTGATGTGTTAGAAGCAGGAAAAATGGGCAAGCGTGAGGATTTGAGCGAATTTGACAAAGGCCAGATTGTGACGGCGAGACGACTGGGTCAGAGCATCTCCAGAACTGCAGCTCTTGTGGGGTGTTCCCGGTCTGCAGTGGTCAGTCTCTATCAAAAGTGCTCCAAGGAAGGACCAGTGGAGAACCGGCCACAGGGTCATGGGCGGCTCATTGATGCACGTGTGGAGCGAAGGCTGGCCCGTGTGGTCCGATCAAACAGACGAGCTACTGGAGCTCAAACTGCTCCAGAAGTTAATGCTGGTTCTGATAGAAAGGGCTCAGAATACACAGAGCATCTCAGTTTGAGGCGTATGGGGCGGCACAGCCGCTGACCAGTCAGGGTGCCCATGCTGACCCCTGTCCACCGCCCAAAGCACCAACAGTGGCACGAGCATCAGAACTGGACCACGGAGCAATGGAAGAAGGTGGCCTGGTCTGATGAATCACTCGGATGGCTTACCTGGGGAACACATGGCACCAGGTGCATTATGGGAAGAAGGCAGTGTGATGCTTTGGGAAATGTTCTGCTGTGAAACCTTGGGTCCTGCCATCCATGTGGATGTTACTTTGAGCAAAAATGCTTCAGGAATGCTTTGAGGAGCACAACAACGAGTTTGAGTCCAAATTCCCCAGATCTCAATCCAATCGAGCATCTGTGGGATGTGCAGAACAAACAAGTCCGATCCATGGAGGCCCCACCTCGCAACTTACAGGACTTAAAGGATCTGCTGCTGACATCTTGGTGCCAGACACCACAGCACACCTTCAGGGGTCACACCTCGACGGGTCAGGGGGACCAACACAATATTAGGACATAATGTTATGCCTGATCGATATTATTTCTCTGTGCCGTTATAGTTGTGCTGTGGACTAGGATTTTTAGAACCAGGCTATATCTTTATCGTTATAACTATTGTTAGTTACCACCAAGAATGTGATGTTAGAAAGAATGTAATCATTGCATTGTGTGATCCATCTTGTATCCGTTAGAGTAATTATGGGATGAATAGACACTATTACCTACTTAATGATATTCTCTATACAATATCTCCCATCAACAGCTTCATTGATCATTCCTATTATTACTTCACGCCAGCCGTGCTTTAGAGATGACAGCAATGCTTCACCAATGATGCATTTTTGTGATTCCTCCAGCAGGCGTTGGACGGGAGGAGGGGGTGTTGGTCGGATAGCTGACATTCCCCTCTCAGAGATATGAATCGCTATCACTGTGACTCACAGCGGTCCGACCGGTTCCTGTCCCGTAGCAGTAGGTGTAACCGGCGGTGAAACCGCAGCAGTGCTGAGTGCTGATGTGCGCTGGGGCGGAGCGCTGGGCAGCGGGCGAGTGAGTATCCTAGAGACCGCACACACTTCACTTCGAGACGATGACTCAGGCGTTCACCTCCACTGAACCAGCATCAGTGACAAGTTTATGTAAGGCAGGCGTTATTCTAGAAAGGTCTATGTGAGAGGGTTTTGATTCAGTATTGAATGAATTAAAATACAAACTAATTTGGATGTGAATCTATTAATTCATAAAAAACAATGACTT
>CM042246.1:51233689-51248689 GCA_023566225.1 Romanogobio albipinnatus | reverse complement strand
TTGTGATTGGCTGTTGATGCCCCGAGTCAAACAAACCCACCCTCGTGTATCTGTGACACTTCTATCCAAAGATATCCCTTTGATCTCTTTCAATGGAAGTCTATGGGATCAGTTGCTAGGGAGCTCTAAATGGTTGCTAGGGCGTGGCTTGATGGGTTTACAGTGATCCTGAGATAGTGATTGGCTGTCTGAGTAAATTGAGCCCACCCCCTTGTCTCTGAGACACTGTGAGCCAGAGCTGTGGTCAATACAAAATCCCTATGCAATTTCCCATAGTAGGATAAACGCATGAGTTTACGGGCGATCCCTCCCCATAGTAAGTCAATGGGGCAATTTTAGGAAATTTGGGCAGCTCTAATACCCCAGGGGTACAACTTATACCCCATTGTGATGTGTCATCTGACATGGGCAATCAGCCTCTTCAAATGTGGTGACACACGAGTTTCTACGAAATCCTCTCTCAGAGTTATGAGTCGTTAAAATTTTTGGCAATGTTAAGTCTATGGGATTTTTTTCGGCACTTTTTTGCCCCTGGGGCAAACATCTTACCCCCGACCCCTTAGAAAAGATATAGCACACCATTCCCGATTAAGCCGCACGTTTTGACACCTCATTCGTGGGTCTGTGACAAACGGTGTGGGAGGAGTAGCGCGCCGAAATGTTGTCCGGAATAATAATAATAATAAGAATAATAATAATAACTAGAATGTACATTTCCTGAAGAAAATGTGAGTGGTGCTTGCCGTGGCAAAAAAATCCTCTCGGATGCTAGGGTGTGGTAACACAGTTACCATGGTGATATTTACAGACTGGTTTTTCACCTAAAACAAAAGAGCCCACCACGTTTGTATGATGTCATGGTGATGAAATAATGGGAGTCATTTTTTGCATGTTTTTACAGTTGCTAGGGTACTTTATATGGTTGCTAGGGTGTAGTTATGTAGTTTATGGGATGATACTGAAAGACTATTTGCCAGTCTGAGTCAAAAAAAGACTAACTCTTTGTTTCTACAGTATTGTAGTATTTTCAATGGAAGTTTATGGAGTCCATAAACTTTTAATTTTAGGCTCTTTAACTCCACTTTTAGAAAATTGAAAATGTGTTAATTGTCATTGTCATCATTTATGTACAGACTCAAGTCACCAAGAGACAGTGACTATGAGTGACATGTGAACAGTAAATGATCTTCCTGAGTCCATAAACTTTTCATTATAGGCACTTTATTTCCCCACAAATTATTTGTGTTAATTGTCATAATTTTTATTGAAAATAAATACCTTTCCAATGAGATGTGTGATGCAAAAGGGTGAAAAACGATCTCTGTAAAAGGTGGATTCGAAACGGTTCAGTAGCGTCAAAACAACAGCCACCAGGGTCTAATGCACTCCTGACTACACCATTGAAGAAGTTACAAATACTTATGGCGCCAATTGGTATTAAAAAAAACCAACTGCACATTAAATGCATTAACCAGATATTCTATTAATCTTAATGGTATATTAGACTTAATGGCAAAAGGAATGTTTGGAAATGTAAATTTATATATATTTTTTAATGATACACATTTCAACGTTACAGCAGCCAATCACATGTTTTATTGTGCAGTGAACATCTTATTGGATATGTGGTTTTAAATTAGTTTGGAAAATAATGATGCACAGACATGTTGTGGTGTGGGTGTGTATATATATATATATATAAAAAAAAATGACATGTTGTGGAGAAGTACATATAAAGCCATTTAAAGTACCATCTGTCAATATACCTGGACCTCAGAAGTTCACAATGTATTCTTAATGTGCCATTGAGGTCGGGAAATTAGTTTTAATGAGGAGAAATACTATACAGGCAGATTCAAACCAAGAACCCCTGGACATAATTTCTACCACCATCTCATTTGGGAGCATACATTAACATAGTGGATATGTGTATTTATTCACTTACATGAAGAGTCGGAGGACTGATGTAAGGATGATGAACATTAAACATGACTTTGGTAACTTAATTTCAATTTCATTACTTTGCCAATTTATCACAAACATTCCATGTCACAGACGTTGATGAAATCTACAAGTATGCCTGACAGAAATTGATCATTTTGCATGTAACAGCCACACAATATTTGAATATAAAATGATGAAGAAAGACAAAACCAAGTAATTATGTTTAAAATGTATTTTTATTTAATTAATGCCCCTTTGGATTGCACTTAGTCTGGATCCAATACCCTTAAGTAAGCCAAACCTGAGTAAAAAGCTCCAGAGTGGCTTACTCTTACGGCCGTTTCACACTGCAAGCGTGTGCAGCGCATGAGCAGTGCGTATTCTTTCCGGTGTGCATGTTAAGCAATGACTGCATTCACACTGGGAGAGGCGCGTGAGCATAAAGCAGGAGCGTCACATCTATTTATTTTATTTCTAACCTCAAAGACAATCACACTTTTGATGGACAAAATAAATATGATTTCACACAAAAAGTGCTCAGACTGCACATAATAAGCATGTCTAGTGTGTTTTAACAAGAACTGGAGCAAGTCATAAAATAAAATAATCTCTATAGAAAGTCTATAAAGTATTTATGGAAGATTTAACCATTTAAACTTGTTTTTAATTATTCAGTTTGGTGAACATATAGTATAGGCTATTATTAAAAAAAGTAATTAAGTTAGCCAAATATATATATAAAATACATACTTTCTTTTAGTTTATTATGTAACACAGAAAGGTAGCCTTTAGCACTACCAAAAGCAAACCCGATCGAGTGCGCGTTTGAAAATAAATACTCATATGATATAAGTGATCATTTATATGTAGCGTTGGAGCCGCTGCTGTGACGCTGTACAAACGCTTCCAGTGTGAATACTCTCGTGCGTCTGCCGCTGCAGTGACGGTGTAGTTACGCTGACGTGAAGCTCATGCACAGCTCACGCTTGCAGTGTGAAACGGCCGTTAGGGATCACTGGAACACGCAAGCCTTTCCACCAACGGCAAGGTGGCAATCCTTGGAAAGGAACATTCACTCTCCATTCATTCTTTATCTAACACACTCTCACACACTCTCACACACACACACACACGCACACAGTCTATAACAAACACATACACACTCACATGCACACAAGGAGAAAAAAACAGTTTAGTATTGCACATTATTTATTTTTTGCACTTATATTAGCATTGTTATTCCTTAAAATCAAACTAAATAAAATGCACGGAATCACTTACCAGTAGTATTGACATACTTTACCCCTGTGCTTCTACCTCTGCTTCTTCCGTCTTTAGCATTGTCCTCAATGCCATACACATTTGGTCCCGTCCTCTGTGCATGAAAATGATTAATGAATATTGGGATCACTGAAAACACAAGTACTAATAAACTAAAATACAAATACAAGTCAACTCACAACTAAACCTTACAGAAAGAAATGCGCACACACACGGTGTCCAGTTTGTCATCATCTTCTCAGACATTCTGACTTCATTTGGCCGGCACTGCTTTCGTCTCCAAATTCTTCCTGCACATATCAATGTTAGGATAAAGGGGGACTGCATAAAATACATCCAGTACAGTCTGTGACAAATCATACAGATTGAACACAAATTCAAGTTAAGATTTATATTAATAAGGTCAAAATCATATACATTACAACAGTTTCTTACTACGTCTCGCTTTACCTTTACCTCGTCTTACTGTCACTGTTGCTCTCACTGTCTGTGTCCTCCCTGGAGCTGCCACGCTATTCCTTACTGCATCTGCCTTCACCGTTTAGTGTCCTCCCTGGAGCTGCCACACCTTCCTGCTGCTGAGGCTACTATCCTGCTAAGACCTTAACCATAACCCATACACGGTACAATCTAACCGCAACCCAACCATACGCTAACCATAGCATAGGCAGACGATGCCCCACTGTTCAGTGACTATGGTTCCGTATGGCTTATCAACACGACCATACGCGAGCCATGGAACTAAGGCTGTTGCCCCACTGTTGTCCTTAATGCCGCATTCAGTGGCCATGGCTCCGTATGGCATACTATCTAAACGCACACAAACTCATCTACGCAAAACACAGTACACAGGATTATGATAACTATGATAACTATGCAACACGCCCGCCTGAAGGCACAAATCCGGATGAGAGACGTAGATGACATCCAGTAGTGTGTGCTTTTTAGTTGTTGCGGTGGTGATCAGTTGCGTGTATCCTTTCGACTGAAATAAATCCAGAACAGCCTTTTTCCCCGTGCCAAGGAGGTCCTCGTTAAAGTCGCCACAGACAATGACGGGATGTTCGTCCGCAATGTCCAAATAGTCCAACAGACTCTTCACGTTCTTCAGGAAGTCTTCCAATCCGTAGTGCGGTGGCCTGTACACGGCAGCGATTGTCAATTGGATGGGACTATCCACTTTGATGACGACAAACTCCAGATCGGTCACATTTTGTATAAATTGCCTTGGCCTAGCTGAAATATGCTCTTTACAAAATATGACGACGCCACCTCCATCTTTCTTTGCAATGTCTTGGCGAGTTGAGTACGATGCGTGCCTATTGCGCATAAATGCGTTGTATCCTTGCAATTGGAGATGGGGTGAAATGAGCGATCCGGTCAGGTGAGTTTCCGTCAAGCAAAGAATATCTGACAAAAGCAGTTCGTGATGGCTTCTGATGTCCTCAATGTGCGACGACAATCCTTCGGTGTTGTGGTGGATGATTGTGAAGCGTTGATTCACGTCGGTTTCCCTTGTCTTCTGCAGAAGCGGCATGATTCCTACAAACGACGCTCTCGTCATATTCCGCAACGAGGCTGTGATTGTAGAATCTGCATAAATCTTATTTTCGCTGAAGTCCGTGATGTGTAGTCCACGGAGCGAGGTCGTCCTGCTGAGGGCGACGTAGGCCATTCCCGGCTCGAAAATCTTCTTCAGTGACACTACGGCATCCTGCATGGTCATGCCCTGAACTTTGTGAGCCGTGCAGGCGTAGGCCAACTTGATGGGGAACTGTCGACGAACTGCTCCTTTCCTCAGGCTCTCTTCTGATCTCTCGATGTAGACCAAGTCGTCTTCTTCACCTTGCACCCTTCTGCGGTGATTCTTGCCTGCGTTGGCATTGTCCAGTTGAAGTCCAATCATCTGAACGTAGTCGATTCCATCTTTTGTCTTGCGGACAATATTGGAAATCTTCCCAAAACATCCGTTGACGATTCCATCTTCAACGTCCAGGTTCCTGGTCACCATTATGCGCACTCCCAACGCAATTTTGATGGTGTCGAGCAGGTCGTCCTTTTTTCCGACGACAGGCTTCTTCTGTTTCTTCATCTCTCCAGTCCTTGGGTCTTTCCGGTAATCTTCGGCATCGACGGTCACGATGTCAGTGTGAAGAGCGTGGATCGTTTGGGTGTTGTGACTGTGGACTTCCTTGTTGGTGGCAAATATGTGTAGTGCATTACACGGGCAGTCTTCGGGGTTCTTCACGGCCTGAAGTAACAGCGCTCTATCGTCATCTCGAAGATCGTCGGACTTCTGCTTAACGCGTAGCCGGTTCAAAAGTTGGGCAAAAGCAAGGTCCTCTTTCTGACGCATAATCTCTGAGAGGGAAATCATTTGGAAATGGTCTTTCCAGAAGTCCAAAACATCCTCTTCATACACACACAGGGGTTTGGCTTTACCCAGAGGTGGCAGTTGGTAAAAGTCCCCCACTGCGAGTACAGAGATTCCACCGAAAGGTTTCTTGCTGCCTTTGATTTGCTGAAATCTCCAATTTATGTAGGCAAAAAGATGCTTCGAAATCATGGAGACTTCATCAATGATCAGAATTTCGACGTCGCGTAGCCTAGCTCGTAGCTCATCTAGAGCATTTCCAAGTCCTTGATACGGCGGCTTCAGGTTCCTTGGAAGTTTTAAGATGGAATGCAGCGTTTTCCCGGAAATATTGAACGCTGCCGTTCCAGTAAATGCACTCAAGAGCACCGTGGGCACTGAGAGATCCCCTTCCTCTCGGAGTCGAGGCAGTTGACGTAGAATTTTCGACGCTTCCGTGTAGATGCACTTGATGACATGCGATTTGCCACAACCAGCACCACCCGTTACGAAGTAGTAAAACGGTTCTGGATTATGCCCCCACACACGCTTCTGACACCACTGGCAGACAGTGTAGAATATGGCTGCCTGCGTCTCGTTGAGACTTCGAAACAACTTCCTAGCAAATTCAACACTCATCTGGGGTTCCTCTACTCGTGGTACAACTCCATCTCCGTGTTCAAGAATTTGATATTCTGGAACATCGTCTTGTACAACAGTCTCGTCATCAGGATTGATGTCTTCTCGTTCCGCAATGCACTCCAAGCGATCGACTTCGATTTCAGGTGCAAAAGCGGTCCACGCGTTCTCAGGTGGTCCTTGCTCTTGCAGCTGATCGAATGCCTTCTCCACTTCCTCGCTGTGTTTCTCGAACTTGCTTTGGTGTGCTGCAACTATGCCGCGAACAGGTATCAGGAAACCCGGGTTCGTAGGAAGCTCCACAGATGCACTGCTGTAAAACTGCTCATAAGTCGGAAATTTAGGAGTTTTTAGCTGTTCGTTGGAACGATGGGGCAAATAAAGTTTAAGGAGCCTACTGTAAAATTTTTCCGCTTGTTTTTCTTTTGAAAAGCGCGCATACCTAATAACCGCAGCCTTACCGACGGTTCTTTTCTGGAAAAAACCCATTCCGTTGAGCAGCCGGTGAACGTTCTTTCCTTTGGTTTGCTGACCGTACACGATGCGACATTCCGAAGCAAAATCTGCCAGACACATCCTTTCAAACTCTCGGGTTTGAGGCCTTGCTCTGTACTTATCGATGATCCCTGACATCCAGACATCCTCTGAATCGGGATCTTTATTTAGTAGGGCGCTAAGGGGGAGACTCATCTTAAGCGCGTCATCGTCCGTCGGTATAAACACAACGCTTCGTGAACACTTCTTCAACGGTAAGCTGCATGTTCTTGCTACAGACTCCTGAGCGCTTACTTGCCTATGTTTGGAGTACGCCTGCATTATGTGCTTCATCTCGTCCTCCTCGTTAACGTTACTTTCGCGCACACCCTTGATTACGTTTTTTAACAAGTCGCCCATTTCGTGCTCCGGCTTGGAAATATACGACAGCATGTACATGATGCAGCTAAAAGCATCAAGAACATACTGAATGTCCATGTTGGCGTTCCACGCCCTCAACAAATCGGGATTGTATCCGTTCACCCACGACTCCTTTGGATCGCGCTTAAGCAAAATTACATTGGAAGACGACAATGCTTCGACGGATTTA
Organism: Romanogobio albipinnatus; assembly: GCA_023566225.1. Lineage (NCBI taxonomy): Eukaryota > Metazoa > Chordata > Actinopteri > Cypriniformes > Gobionidae > Romanogobio > Romanogobio albipinnatus. The sequence continues at coordinate 51,241,388 of CM042246.1, read as the reverse complement.
GTGTAATCGTCGACGGTCATCTTACACTTTGTCAGTAGCTCTGACAAGCTGTTAAAAGAGGCTTGGGGATCATTTAACAAATCCCACACCGGCTTGAGTTTAGTTCGCGCGTCGCTCATGGCTTTTTGCGCAGCCTCCCGTCTCGCCGCCGCCTTTCTCTCGTCTCTTTGTTTTTGCTCCTCTTCAGGGTTACGAGCGATACCGTTTTTAGACATGCAGCTTCCGGATGAAGAAGCCTCCGGGTCATCCTCCTCTTCAGGACGCTGCGGTCGCGGACGAGTTATCGTGGTGTCAGTCACCGGTAGCTTAGGGAACCCAAATCGACACAATAAATTACCTTTTTTACACGACTTGGAGTGGTTCCTGCTATGAAGCTGAACTTCGGTGACAATTCGATGAAGCTCAGGATCAGCGTCGGAATCGGGCAACCGGCAGGTTATATAGCGGTCGATGAAATCGCAAACTTTTTTATCAGAATCATTTTCAAACTCTGGCGCATCCTTTACCCAAACGAGAAGATGAATGTGTGGGCTACCTCTAGCTTGAAACTCAACCCTGTAAAAGTAATCCTCGACTTTACCAATGGGTTGGGCAGGCGACAAGAGCAGATGTGTCATTAGCGCGTCAACACGTTTTTCAAACATGCGCATTACAGTGACGGGGTTGCTTCGGAGGATTTCGCATTTCGTCGTCCAGTCAAGCTCTGAAAAGTCAATCAGTTCACCTTGCTGGGCCTTGATCGCCGTTATCACTTCAGGCCATCGCATTTCGGCCGCGCTGAAAGTGCAAAAAAACGTAGGGGTCCCTAACTGTCTGATCATAGCCTGCAGATCTCTCAAAGTTTTTTCCCAGTAAGCTGGAGAACCTCTAAGTGGTTGCATGAACCGTGTGGCGTCTCTGTTGTGAACCAATCTCTCGATCTCCCGGTTATCTTGTAGCAGCTTGTTGGAAATCCTTCTGCCATCTCTCGTAACCGGTTTACCTTTTCGCAACTGGATGGACATGCTGTTTCTGGCCAGTTGCGTTTCTGTCACAAACTGTGCGAAAAAAAGGTAAGTCTGATCTTTGGCGAAACGAGTATCCACGCAGAACAATCTTGCGTTGAAATACATACTGGGAGATATGGATACTTGTCTCGCCTCGTCGATTGTGTTCTGTCCAGTTGGGAATTGAACAGGGAACGCCATGGCTTCCAGCTTTGGGATCTTGAAAAACCCAACAGGCTTTTGTCCTTGTGCAGGAGCGATGCTAAATATTCCCTCACCGTACGACAGGATCTCTTGTGCTATGTCAGGCGGCTGCATACACGTGTCTAACGTGAGACCCGGTCGGAGTTCGTCCTTTTCCTCAACGCTAACCTGTTGCTCATCCTGCTGAGCAACATCGACTTCTTTTTGCACCTCTCCGTCGTCGTCGTTTTCCTCATCTAGGTCGAATATCGCAGTTTCTCTTATGGAGATGTCCCTGTATTCCGAATGAATTGCTTTCAGCTTCGCTAAAGCTGCAAGCACGTTACGCATGTTAACGGTAAGGAAGTGCTGGTAACCTTTAAACTTAATGTGTCTCTTTAACTTGACCTGCAGTAGCTGGGACTCACTACTAGGTCTTGGGAGAGAGTTGACAGTCTTCTCCACCTCAGAGGGCACACACACAACACTTCCATAAACGGCTCGCTGCCTTCCTTTCGGTAACGCTACGATTTTGGCGAATGGTAAAATCTTGGCGACGAGTTGGCGTTCAAGGACATTCAATTCAAGCAGTTCCGCAGGAATGGGTGGCAATTCAAGTCGGTTAGCTGCTGCAATTGAAGACATGTGGCCTCTTTTAAGATGGCTGTCACACGTGTGGCAAATCCACTCCTCTCTTCTCTCTTCCGGAACTACACAAGGACTTGAGCAGGCACGATCACAGGCATGAACATACTTCCCGGTTAAGCAAGACCTGGCAACTTGAATGTTTTTGCCATAACTCGTCCTGTTACAGACCTTGACTTGATCAGGAAACAGGGCTCTGTGACAGACGGTGCAGACATGTGTAGGGCCATGCTGAATCTTACTTCGGAATGCATTAATGGCACTTTCCATCGCTTCGCCAACCAAAGGCTGGGGTGGTGTTTCCTTGCTGAAGCGGATGTACGGCTTGTATTTCCTTTTAATCCTGAGTGCGCATTGCAACCGATGAAGAATGTGATATGAAGCATCACCAACACATTTCTGCATCTTGCGCAGGGTGCATCGCAGGATGTGATGTGCTCGGAACTCTGGGTCACCTGCGTATCTCCTCGCCATGTACTCTTTCATTTTACTCTGGAAAAGAGTATCGGTCCTATACCGCCTAACCATGTACTCTTTCATTTTACTCTGGAAAAGAGTATCGGTCCTATACCGCCTAACCATGTAATCTTTCATTTTACTCTGGAAGAGAGAATCTGTCCTATACCGCCTAACCATGTTATCTTTCATTTTACTCTGGAAGAGAGAATCTGTCCTATACCGCCTAACCATGTTATCTTTCTTTTTACTTTGGTAAAGAGAATCTGTCCTATACCGCCTAACCATGTAATCTTTCATTTTACTCTGGAAGAGAGAATCTGTCCTATACCGCCTAACCATGTAATCTTTAATTTTACTCTGGAAGAAAGAATCTGTCCTGTACCGCCTAACCACGTAATCTTTCATTTTATTCTGGAATAGAGTATCTGTGCTGTACCTCCTAACCATGTAATCTTTCATTTTATTCTGGAAAAGATCATCTGTGCAGTATCGCCTCACTATGTACTCTTTCGTTTTGTATCGGAAAAATGGATCCTGATTATACTTTTCTTTAATGGCTTCTTTCTTCTTTGTTTGGAATTGCAAGCAGCTAACATACCTCTTTCTCTCATATACCCTTTTTTTATGTTTTCTGATGGCATAAGACGCGGATGGATCATTAGGTTCTCCACCTTGTTTTGAAATTTTAAATGTTTTACGCATTTCTTTTCTTCGCCTGTGCTTATTTCTTTTATCTATCATATCTTGGTTTTGAACTCCTGAGCCAACACGATTTACATTGGCTCCAACATTTGATTCTGGTTCTGGTAGAGCTGAAATCACGTGTGATGCCTGTTCACAAACTGATGGGGAAGGTAGTTGGTCAAACTGTTGCTCTGTTTCGAACGACACAGGCATGAACTCATAGCTGGCCTCAGAAGCACGATCCTGGAAGATCTGGAGAACTCTGTCAATCATGTCACTCAGATGGGTAAAAGTTAACATGACAGCAGTTCCACGACCGGTACGATGGGGCAAGCCTTCTGCAGTTCTTGAGTGCGAATCAAAGAATCCGTACCTTCCACATCTGTCTCTGAACACAGCAATACATTCTGGAGCAACGGTGAGCAGTGCATAGCTGACAGTTGTTGAGAGGCACTGAAGTCTTTCAGTGAGAGGAATCCACCACCCCTCCATGTCAGGGGTCCCTCTGGCTCTTAGGTATCCCATCATCACATCAGACTTCTGCACCTGGTGTGTTCGGTTAAACGATGAAACACTCAGCGGTACTTCCTCCATAGTGAGATTGTCCTGATTAAATCTTCCTTCAGCAATAAGTTGCATTTTAATGCCGACGTACAACGCATCCCCGTCCTCTATAACTCTATCAAGGTCAGGCATGTTAAACTGAATCCCGTCACTATGGTTGGCCAAGAACGTCAACGCTACACACGTGCACTGATGGTTTCTGGAAAACTTGTTATACCTTACATCTTTCTGACAATGCGACGCCTGCACAGACAAAACCCTCGGTGCACTATCACTACCTTCCGCAAACATACTACCCGAAAACTGAGCTACAGCAGCGCTGGTGCTTGCCTGTTCAACCTGTAAATAAATAATTCATGGAATTAGGCTGGTGGTCAAAATTTGCGTTATAGAATGTGTGTGTGAGTGAGTGTGTGTGTGAGAGAGAGAGAGTGTGTGTGAGTGAGTGAATGAATGCTTATATGTGTGTGAGTGAGTGACTGACTGAATGAATGTGTTTGTGTGATTAAGTGTAAGACTGACTGAGTGTGTGTGAGAGAATGTGTGTGTGTGTGTGTGTGATAGAATAAGTGTGTGTTTGTGTCTTGAGTGTAAGAGTGAGGAAGTGTGTGTGTGTGTGTGTGTGAGTGTGCGAGTATGTGTGCATGTGTGTGTGTGAGTGAATGAATGTGTGTGTGAATGTGAGTGTGTCTGTCTGTGTGAGAGAGAGAATAAGTGTGTGTGTGTTTGTGTCTTGAGTGTAAGAGTGAGTGAGTGTGTGTGTGTGTGAGTGAACGAATGTGAGTGTGTGAGTGAGAGAATAAATGTGAGTGTGTGTGTTTGTGTCTTGAGTGTAAGAGTGAGTGAGTGAGTGAGTGAGTGAATGTGAGTGTGCGAGTATGTGTGCGAGTGAGTGAATGAATGTGTGTATGAATGTGAGTGTGTCTGTCTGTCTGTGTGTGTGTGAGAGAGAGTATGTGTGCATGTGTGTGTGAGTGAATGAATGTGTGTGTGAATGTGAGTGTGTCTGTCTGTGTGTGTGTGTGTGTGTGTGTGTGTGTGTGTGTGTGTGTGTGTGTGTCTGTGTGAGAGAGAGAATAAGTGTGTGTGTGTGTTTGTGTCTTGAGTGTAAGAGTGAGTGAGTGAGTGAGTGAGAGTGAATGAATGAATGTGAGTGTGCGAGTATGTGTGCGAGTGAATTAATTTATGTGTGAATGTGAGTGTGTCTGTCTGTCTGTGTGTGTGTGTGTGTGTGTGTGTGTCTGTGTGAGAGAGAATACATGTGAGTGTGTATATTTGTGTCTTGAGTGTAAGAGTGAGTGAGTGAGTGTGTGTGAGTGAATGAATGTGAGAGAGAGTATGTGTGTGTGTGTGTGTGTGTGTGTGTGTGTGTGTGTGTGTGTGTGTGTGTGTGTGTGTGTGTGTGTGTGTGTGTGTGTGTGTGTGTGTGTGTGTGTGCGCGTGTCTGTGTGTGAGAGAATACATGCGAGTGTGTATAAGAGTGAGTGAGTGAGTGTGTGAGTGTGAGTGTATGTGTGCGAGTGAATGAATGTATGTGTGAATGTGAGTGTGTCTGTCTGTCTGTGTCTGTGTGAGAGAGAGAGAATACATGTGAGTGTGTATATTTGTGTCTTGAGTGTAAGAGTGAGTGAGTGAGTGAGTGAGTGTGTGTGAGTGAATGAATGTGAGAGAGAGTATGTGTGTCTGTCTGTCTGTGTGTGAATGAGAGAGTATGTGTGTGTGCGTGTCTGTGTGTGAGAGAATACATGCGAGTGTGTATAAGAGTGAGTGACTGAGTGAGTGTGAGTGAATGAATGTGAGTGTGAGAGTATGTGTGCGAGTGAATGAATGTATGTGTGAATGTGAGTGTGTCTGTCTGTCTGTGTGTGTGTGTGTGTGTGTGTGTGTCTGTGAGAGAGAGAGAGAATACATGTGAGTGTGTATATTTGTGTCTTGAGTGTAAGAGTGAGTGAGTGAGTGTGTGTGAGTGAATGAATGTGTGAGAGAGTATGTGTGTGTCTGTCTGTGTGTGTGTGTGTGTGTGTGTGAGTGCGTGTCTGTGTGTGAGAGAGAGTGAGTGTGAGAGAGTAAGTGAGAGAGTGTGTGTGTGTGTGTCTGTGTGAGAGAGAATACATGCGAGTGTGTATATTTGTGTCTTGAGTGTAAGAGTGAGTAGGTGAGTGTGTGTGTGTGAGAGTGAGCGAGTGTGTGTGTGTGTGTGTGTCTGTGTGAGAGAGAGAATAAATGTGAGTGTGTGTGAGAGTGAGCGAGAGAGTGTGTGTGTGAGTGAACGAATGTGAGTGTGTGAGAGAGAGAGAGAATGTGTGTGAGTGAGAGTGAGCGAGAGTGTGTGTGTGAGTGAACGAATGTGAGTGTGTGAGAGAGAATGTGTGTGAGTGAGTGAATGTGAGTGTCTGTGTGTGAGAGAAAGAATACATGTGAGTGTGTGTGTGTTTGTATCTTGAGTGTGTGAGAGAGAATGTGTGCGTGTGTGTGTGTGAGTGAATGAATGTATGTATGTGTGAATGTGAGTGTGTCTGTGTGAGAGAGAGAATAAATGTGAGTTTGTATATTTGTGTCATGAGTGTAAGAAGAGAGAGAGAGTGAGTGTGTGTGTGTGTGTGTGTGTGTGTGTGTGTGTGTGTGTGTGTGTGCGTGCGTGTGAGTGAATTAATGTGTGTGAATGTGAGTGTGTCTGTCTGTGTGTGTGTCTGTGTGAGAGAGAGAATTAGTGTGTGTGGGTGTGTGTGTGTTTGTGTCTTGAGTGTAAGAGTGAGTGAGTGAGAGTGTGTGGGAGTAAACGAATGTGAGTGTGTGTGTGTGTGTGAGAGAGAATAAATGTGAGTGTGTGTGTTTGTGTCTTGAGTGTAAGAGTGAGTGAGTGAGTGAGTGTGTGTGTGTGTGTGTGTGAGTGAATGAATGTGAGTGTGCGAGTGTGAGAGTATGTGTGTGAGTGAATGAATGTGTGTGTGAGAGAAAGAGAGTGAGCGTGTGTGTGTCTGTGTGAGAGAGAGAATACATGTGAGTGTGTATATTTGTGTCTTGAGTGTAAGAGTGAGTGAGTGTGTGTGTGTGTGTGAGTGAATGAATGTGAGTGTGAGAGAAAGAGAGTGAGCGTGTGTGTGTCTGTGTGAGAGAGAGAATACATGTGAGTGTGTGTTTGTGTCTTGAGTGTAAGAGTGAGCGAGAGTGTGTGTGTGTGTGTGTGTGTGTGTGTGAGAGAGAGTGAGCGAGTGTGAGAGAGTAAGTGAGTGTGTGAGGTAGTGAGAGTATCAATAGTACCTTGTTAATCCCAGAGAGTCTGGTCTGTTCATCCTTCAGGTCGTCTTTTTGGCGACGCTTTTGTTGAGCCTGAGATCTCTTTCCTTTCCGCGGCATCCTGTAAAATATCAAGAGATAACAAGAAATGAGACAAAAACAACATTCATGACAAATTTATCTGATTAACTCAATAATTTGAGTGAACTAAGTGACTATTAAAACTAGAGACTTTACTTTCAAGTCTCAAATCATCAAAAGTAAACATTGATTTAGTTTAAATCATCAAAAGTAATGCATATTGAATTACACTTCTTAGTTAGTCAAATTAATTTTAACAGGACATTCTCACTTTAATAAGGACATACTTTGAATGTTCTCCTGATGTAACAGTTGTGAACCTGAAAAGAGAAAACCTGCAGTAATCTCAGTTAGAAAAAACAGTTAAACAGCAATAAAAGAGAAACTGTGTCCTTGGAAGGTTTTTTTTTCCTTCAAGAAAAGAACAATAAAAGTGTAGTAAAATGAACTGCTCTATGTATGAGAATGTAGAACAAGGACAGCCAGAAAAAGAACTAGTTAAGATTTATAAATAAAAAAATAAAAATAAAACTACTGTTTATTAAAATATACAAAATAAACTGTTCTATATTTAAAAGAATGCCAAATATATAAAAAACTACAATAACAGCCTTAATTTTTTTCCTTAAATGTTTAAGTAAAAAAGGTACTAAGAACAAATGAACTGCTCCCCGTGGAAAACAGCAAAACAGGAGGAACCTGAAAAAGAAGCACAAACAGAAACAGACAAATTAGGTCACATGAACTACAATTATGGTGATGTAATAAAACACATTTTTTAGAAACCACACTAAACCATATTAATACTGACCAAGGAGTGCAGCAGAAGATGCAGGTCGTGCTCAGATCAGTCAGTCTGA
>CM042246.1:51203689-51228689 GCA_023566225.1 Romanogobio albipinnatus | reverse complement strand
AAGCCGCACGTTTTGACACCTCATTCGTGGGTCTGTGACAAACGGTGTGGGAGGAGTAGCGCGCCGAAATGTTGTCCGGAATAATAATAATAATAAGAATAATAATAATAACTAGAATGTACATTTCCTGAAGAAAATGTGAGTGGTGCTTGCCGTGGCAAAACTCGCCACCCGGATGCTACTGGGATGCAAAAAAGCCAAGCAACATGTCTGTAGGATGTTCTGGGGCTGAGATATGGCTTATTAATGTGTTTGTACTGTTGCTAGGGTACTGTACATGGTTACTAGGATGTGTCTATACAGTTTATGGGGTGATATTGAAAGACTATTGGCCAGTCTGAGTCAAAAGAGCCCACCCTCATGACTGTACGATGTTCTGGGGCTGAGATATGGCTCATTAATGTTGATATATGGTTGCTAGGGTGCTGTAACTGGTTGCTAGGGCGGGGCTATGAAGTTTGAATGTCATTAGTTATTAGCTGCTTGATAGGCCGATTCAAATGAGACCAGCCCAAAGTCTCTGTGATGTTCTGAGGCGGAGATATAATAACTCAAACCTCTTCTCAATGTTAAGTCAATGGTGACTCAATTGGGACGATTTTTTTCCCGCCAAAAACAAACATCGTATACCCGATCGCTTAGAAAAGATATAGCACACCTCTCCTCAATAAGCCGCATGATTTGACACCTCACTCATGGGTCTGCGACAAACGGTGCCGGAGGAGTAGCGCGCCAAAGTTTTGAAAAAGTGAATAGTAATCACAACACTAGAATGTACATTTCCTGAAGAAAATGTGAGTGGTGCTTGCCGTGGCAAAAAAATCCTCCCGGATAATGCAAAAAAGCCAAGCAACATGTCTGTAGGATGTTCTGGGGCTGAGATATGGCTTATTCATGTGTTTGTACTGTTGCTAGGGTACTGTACATGGTTGCTAGGATGTGTCTATACAGTTAATGGGGTGATATTGAAAGACTATTGGCCAGTCTGAGTCAAAAGAGCCCACCCTCATGACTGTACGATGTTCTGGTGTTGAGATATGGCTTATTCATGTGTTTTATGGTTGCTAGGGTGCTGTAACTGGTTGCTAGGGTTTGGCTATAGAGTGTAATGGGTGATGTTCAAAGACTATTGGCCAGTCTGAGTCAAAAGAGCCCACACTCATGACTGTACGATGTTCTGGGGCTGAGATATGGCTTCTTTATGTTGCAAAAACATGATTAGCATGATGTTAGCATGATGCTAACATGATTAGCATGATGTTAGCATGATGCTAACATGATTATCATGACAATGCTAGCATGATTAGCATGTTGTTAGCATAATGCTAACATGATTAGCATGATGCTAGCATGATGCTAACATGATTAGCATGACAATGCTAACATGATTAGCATGTTGTTAGCATTATGCTAACATGATTAGCATGATGTTAGCATGATGCTAACATGATTAGCATGATGTTAGCATGATGCTAACATGATTAGCATGACAATGCTAACATGATTAGCATGTTGTTAGCATAATGCTAACATGATTAGCATGATGTTAGCATGTTGCTAACATGATTAGCATGATGTTAGCATGATGCTAACATGATTAGCATGATGTTAGCATGATGCTAACATGATTAGCATGATGTTAGCATGATGCTAACATGATTAGCATGACAATGCTAACATGATTAGCATGATGTTAGCATGATGTTAACATGATTAGCATGATGTTAGCATGATGCTAACATGATTAGCATGATGTTAGCATGAAGCTAACATGATTAGCATGATGTTAGCATGATGCTAACATGATTAGCATGACAATGCTAACATGATTAGCATGATGTTAGCATGATGCTAACATGATTAGCATGTTGCTGGCATGTTCTAATCCTTAGCTAAACACTATTAGCATGTAGCTATTCACTGCTAGCATGTGTAGCATGTTGAAAGTCCAGTTTGCTAGCATGAGCCAAAAGACCCAACCGCCATGTCTCTATGATGTTCTGAGGCAGAGATATAGGTCTTGGTAAACGGTTGCTAGGGTACTCTGTTTGGTTGCTATGGAGTGGCTTGGCAGCATCCAATGATGATACTGCTTGTCTGTATGAATGATATAAACCAACCCCCATGTCTCTAGGATGTTCTGAGGCAGAGATATAGGTCTTGGTAAACGGTTGCTAGGCTGCTTGATAATAGTTGCTAGGGCGTGGCTAGGAAGTGTTGAAGGTGATTTGTGATTGGCTGTTGATGCCCCGAGTCAAACAAACCCACCCCCATGTTTCTATGACACTTCTATCCAAAGATATCCCTTTGATCTCTTTCAATGGAAGTCTATGGGATCAGTTGCTAGGGAGCTCTAAATGGTTGCTAGGGCGTGGCTTGAAAGAGTCAGAGTGATCCTGAGATAGTGATTGGTTGTCTGAGTAAATTGAGCCCACCCCCTTGTCTCTGAGACACTGTGAGCCAGAGCTGTGGTCAATACAAAATCCCTATGCAATTTCCCATAGTAGGATAAACGCATGAGTTTACGGGCGATCCCTCCCCATAATAAGTCAATGGGGCAATTTGAGTTGCTAGGCTGCTTGATAATGGTTGCTAGGGCGTGGCTAGGAAGTGTTGACGGTGATTTGTGATTGGCTGTTGATGCCCCGAGTCAAACAAACCCACCCTCGTGTTTCTATGACACTTCTATCCAAAGATATCCCTTTGATCTCTTTCAATGGAAGTCTATGGGATCAGTTGCTAGGGAGCTCTAAATGGTTGCTAGGGCGTGGCTTGATAGAGTCAGAGTGATCCTGAGATAGTGATTGGTTGTCTGAGTAAATTGAGCCCACCCCCTTGTCTCTGAGACACTGTGAGCCAGAGCTGTGGTCAATACAAAATCCCTATGCAAGTTCCCATAGTAGGATAAACGCATGGCATTTCCTGTATTTAGAGAAACACATGAGTTTAATGGGACGCCTTCCCCATAGTAAGTCAATGGGGCAAATTTGGGCAGCTCTAATGCCCCAGGGGTAAAACTTATACCCCATTGCGATGTGTCATCTGACAGGGCCTATCAGCGTCTTCAAATGTGGTGAACCACGAGTTTCTCCGAAATCCTCGCTCGGAGCTACGAGGGGTCAAAGTTGGTCGCAATGTTAAGTCAATGGGATTTTTCGGCTAGTTTTTTGCCCCTGGGGCAAATATCGTACCCCCGACCCCTTAGAAAAGATATAGCACACCATTCCCGTATAAGCCGGTCGATTTGACGCCTCATTCGTGGGTCTGTGACAAAAAATGTGGGAGGAGAAGCGCGCCGAAAAAGTGTCCAGAATAAAGAATAATAATAATAAACCGTTCCATGTTTTTCTTTCGTTAAAATTGATGCTACGCAAGCACCATAATAATAATAAGTATGGAGAATAGCAATATTGATGCATTGCTTCCCAAGGCACACTAATATGTATGTTTGAGAGTGATGGTGATGCCTTGCTACGCAAGGCATCACTAAAACCCGTTCTGGAGCTGGATAGTAATAGTGTGCCTTGCTAAAGCAAGCCCCACTAACTAGAATGTACATTTCCTGAAGAAAATGTGAGTGGTGCTTGCCGTGGCAAAAAAATCCTCCCGGATAATGCAAAAAAGCCAAGCAACATGTCTGTAGGATGTTCTGGGGCTTATTAATGTGTTTCTACTGTTGCTAGGGTACTGTACATGGTTGCTAGGATGTGTCTATACAGTTTATGGGGTGATATTGAAAGACTATTGGCCAGTCTGAGTCAAAAGAGCCCACCCTCATGACTGTACGATGCTCTGGTACTGAGATATGGCTTCTTTATGTTGCAAAAACATGATTAGCATGATGCTAACATGATTAGCATGACAATGCTAACATGATGAGCATGTTGTTAGCATGATGCTAACATGATTAGCATGATGTTAGCATGATGCTAACATGATTAGCATGATGTTAGCATGATGCTAACATGATTAGCATGATGTTAGCATGATGTTAGCATGATTAGCATGACAATGCTAACATGATTAGCATGTTGTTAGCATGATGCTAACATGATTAGCATGACAATGCTAACATGATTAGCATGTTGTTAGCATGATGCTAACATGATTAGCATGTTGTTAGCATGATGCTAACATGATTAGCATGTTGTTAGCATAATGCTAACATGATTAGCATGATGTTAGCATGATGCTAACATGATTAGCATGTCAATGCTAACATGATTAGCATGTTGTTAGCATGATGCTAACATGATTAGCATGATGTTAGCATGATGCTAACATGATTAGCATGATGTTAGCATGATGCTAACATATTTAGCATGATGTTAGCATGATGCTAACATGATTAGCATGTCAATGCTAACATGATTAGCATGTTGTTAGCATGATGCTAACATGATTAGCATGTTGTTAGCATGATGCTAACATGATTAGCATGTTGTTAGCATGATGCTAACATGATTAGCATGATGTTAGCATAATGCTAACATGATTAGCATTATGCTAGCATGATGCTAACATGATTAGCATGATGTTAGCATGATGCTAACATGATTAGCATGATGTTAGCATGATGCTAACATGATTAGCATGATGTTAGCATGATGCTAACATATTTAGCATGATGTTAGCATGATGCTAACATGATTAGCATGTAAATGCTAACATGATTAGCATGTTGTTAGCATGATGCTAACATGATTAGCATGATGTTAGCATAATGCTAACATGATTAGCATGATGCTAGCATGATGCTAACATGATTAGCATGATGTTAGCATTATGCTAACATGATTAGCATGATGTTAGCATGATGCTAACATGATTAGCATGACAATGCTAACATGATTAGCATGTTGTTAGCATAATGCTAACATGATTAGCATGATGTTAGCATAATACTAACATGATTAGCATGTTGCTGGCATGTTCTAATCCTTAGCTAATCACTATTAGCATGTAGCTATTCACTGCTAGCATGTGTAGCATGTTGAAAGTCCAGTTTGCTAGCATGAGCCAAAAGACCCAACCGCCATGTCTCTATGATGTTCTGAGGCAGAGATATAGGTCTTGGTAAACGGTTGCTAGGGTACTCTGTTTGGTTGCTATGGAGTGGCTTGGCAGCATCCAATGGTGATACTGCTTGTCTGTATGAATGATATAAACCAACCCCCATGTCTCTATGATGTTCTGATGCAGAGATATAGGTCTTGCTAAACGGTTGCTAGGGTACTCTGTTTGGTTGCTATGGAGTGGCTTGGCAGCATCCAATGGTGATACTGCTTGTCTGTATGAATGATATAAACCAACCCCCATGTCTCTATGATGTTCTGATGCAGAGATATAGGTCTTGCTAAACGGTTGCTAGGCTGCTTGATATTGGTTGCTAGGGCGTGGCTAGGAAGTGTTGACGGTGATTTGTGATTGGCTGTTGATGTCCCGAGTCAAACAAACCCCACCCCCATGTTTCTATGACACTTCTATCCAAAGATATCCCTTTGATCTCTTTCAATGGAAGTGTATGGGTTCAGTTGCTAGGGAGCTCTAAATGGTTGCTAGGGCGTGGCTTCATAGGTTGACAATCATCCTGAGATAGTGATTGGCTGTCTGAGTAAATTGAGCCCACCCCCTTGTCTCTGAGACACTGTGAGCCAGAGCTGTGGTCAATACAATATCCCTATGCAATTTCCCATAGTAGGATAAACGCATGAGTTTATGGGACATCCCTCCCCATAATAAGTCAATGGGGCAATTTGAGTTGCTAGGCTGCTTGATAATGGTTGCTAGGGCGTGGCTAGGAAGTGTTGACGGTGATTTGTGATTGGCTGTTGATGCCCCGAGTCAAACAAACCCACCCTCGTGTATCTGTGACACTTCTATCCAAAGATATCCCTTTGATCTCTTTCAATGGAAGTCTATGGGATCAGTTGCTAGGGAGCTCTAAATGGTTGCTAGGGCGTGGCTTGATAGAGTCACAGTGATCCTGAGATAGTGATTGGTTGTCTGAGTAAATTGAGCCCACCCCCTTGTCTCTGAGACACTGTGAGCCAGAGCTGTGGTCAATACAAAATCCCTATGCAAGTTCCCATAGTAGGATAAACGCATGAGTTTACGGGGATTTTTTTTTTTATCTTCCCCATAGTAAGTCTATGGGATTTTTTTCGCTACTTTTTTGCCCCTGGGGCAAACATCTTACCCCCGACCCCTTAGAAAAGATATAGCACACCATTCCCGATTAAGCCGCACGTTTTGACGCCTCATTCGTGGGTGTGTGACAAACGGTGCGGGAGGAGTAGCGCGTCAAAATGTTGTGCGGAATAAGAATAATAATAACTAGACAAGTAAAGTTTGTAAACAAACTTTGAAGTTGGCTTGAGAAGTGAGTGAGTAGACAGACAGACAGACAGACACACACTAAATTACATAAACCCCAGTTTACCCCGCTCTAGTATGATTTGCCCCAGTTTACCCCGCTCTAGTATGATTTGCCCCAGTTTACCCCGCTCTAAAATGATTTGCCCCAGTTTACCCCGCGCTAGTATGATTTGCCCCAGTTTACCCCGCTCTAGTATGATTTGCCCCAGTTTACCCCGCTCTAGTATGATTTGCCCCAGTTTACCCCGCTCTAGTATGATTTGCCCCAGTTTACCCCGCTCTAGTATGATTTGCCCCAGTGTACCCCGCTCTAGTATGATTTACCCCAGTTTACCCCGCTCTAGTATGATTTGCCCCAGTTTACCCCACTGTAGTATGATTTACCCCAGTTTACCCCGTGCTAGTATGATTTACCCCAGTTTACCCCGTGCTAGTATGATTTACCCCAGTTTACCCCACTGTAGTATGATTTACCCCAGTTTACCCCATGCTAGTATGATTTACCCCAGTTTACCCCACTCTAGTATGATTTACCCCAGTTTACCCCACTGTAGTATGATTTACCCCAGTTTACCCCACTGTAGTATGATTTACCCCAGTTTACCCCACTGTAGTATGATTTACCCCAGTTTACCCCGTGCTAGTATGATTTACCCCAGTTTACCCCACTGTAGTATGATTTACCCCAGTTTACCCCGTGCTAGTATGATTTACCCCAGTTTACCCCACTCTAGTATGATTTACCCCAGTTTACCCCACTGTAGGTATGATTTGCCCCAGTTTACCCCGCTCTAGTATGATTTGCCCCAGTTTACCCCGCTCTAGTATGATTTACCCCAGTTTACCCCGCTCTAGTATGATTTGCCCCAGTTTACCCCGCTCTAGTATGATTTGCCCCAGTTTACCCCGCTCTAGTATGATTTGCCCCAGTTTACCCCGCTCTAGTATGATTTGCCCCAGTTTACCCCGCTCTAGTATGATTTGCCCCAGTTTACCCCGCTCTAGTATGATTTACCCCAGTTTACCCCGCTCTAGCATGATTTGCCCCAGTTTACCCCGCTCTAGTATGATTTGCCCCAGTTTACCCCACTCTAGTATGATTTGCCCCAGTTTACCCCGCTCTAGTATGATTTGCCCCAGTTTACCCCGCTCTAGCATGATTTGCCCCAGTTTACCCCGCTCTAGTATGATTTGCCCCAGTTTACCCCGCTCTAGTATGATTTGCCCCAGTTTAACCCGCTCTAGTATGATTTGCCCCAGTTTACCCCGCTCTAGTATGATTTGCCGGTCTAGTATGATTTGCCCCAGTTTAACCCGCTCTAGTATGATTTGCCCCAGTTTACCCCGCTCTAGTATGATTTGCCCCAGTTTACCCCGCTCTAGTATGATTTGCCCCAGTTTACCCCGCTCTAAAATGATTTGCCCCAGTTTACCCCGCGCTAGTATGATTTGCCCCAGTTTACCCCGCTCTAGTATGATTTGCCCCAGTTTACCCCGCTCTAGTATGATTTGCCCCAGTTTACCCCACTCTAGTATGATTTGCCCCAGTGTACCCCGCTCTAGTATGATTTGCCCCAGTTTACCCCCTTCTAGTATGATTGATAGATAGATAGATAGATAAATAGATAGAGTGATAGAGTGATAGAGTGATAGATAGAGTGATAGATAGAGTGATAGATGAGTGTAATGAGTCTCTATGGCTCAGATGTATTTCACAGAATGTCAGTTGGAGTGAGTCTGGGCTTCAGTGTGTAGATTTGAATTGTTGACAGTTGGACAGTTTGAAAATCTGAACATTCCGTCAATGTTAAGTCTATGGGAGTTTTTCCGAGGTTTGATCGTCATTTTTAGGAAAACCGTGAGTCGGATCAGTTAGAAAAGATATAGCAACGCGAGTCAGACTAGTCTGGAGGTCTGAGCCGAGTTTTGAGTGTGTGGAGTTAACGCTCTAGGAGGAGTAGCGTTTGGAAATTTAGCGCTCAGAAGAAGAATAATAATAAGTTTAATAGCAATATCAGTAAGTTGGCTCTCTCAAGCCAACTTAATAAGTATGGTGGATAACAATAGTGATGCCTTGCTACGCAAGCACCACTAACTAGAATGTACATTTCCTGAAGAAAATGTGAGTGGTGCTTGCCGTGGCAAAAAAATCCTCCCGGATAATGCAAAAAAGCCAAGCAACATGTCTGTAGGATGTTCTGAGGCTGAGATATGGCTTATTAATGTGTTTTATGGTTGCTAGGGTACTGTACATGGTTGCTAGGATGTGTCTATACAGTTTATGGGGTGATATTGAAAGACTATTGGCCAGTCTGAGTCAAAAGAGCCCACCCTCATGACTGTACGATGTTCTGGGGCTGAGATATGGCTTCTTTATGTTGCAATACGGTTGCTAGGGTGCTCTAAATGGTTGCTATGGTGTGTCTATACAGTTTATGGGGTGATATTGAAAGACTATTGGCCAGTGTGAGTCAAAAGAGCCCACCCTAATGACTGTACAATGTTTTGGGGCTGAGATACGTCTTCTTTATGTGTTTGTACGGTTGCTAGGGTGCTCTAAATGGTTGCTAGGGCGTGGCTATGAAGTTTGAATGTCACTAGTTATTAGCTGCTTGATAGGCCGATTCAAATGAGCCCAGCCCCAAGTCTCTGTGATGTTCTGATGCGGAGATATGATCACTCAAAGTTGTTCTCCATGTTAAGTCTATGGAGACTCAATTGGGACGATTTTTTTCCCGCCAAAAACAAACATCGTACACCCGATCGCTTAGAAAAGATATAGCACACCTCTCCTCAATAAGCCGCATGATTTGACACCTCATTCATGGGTCTGCGACAAAAGGTGCCGGAGGAGTAGCGCGCCGAAGTTTTGAAAAAGTGAATAGTAATCACAACACTAGAATGTACATTTCCTGAAGAAAATGTGAGTGGTGCTTGCTGTGGCAAAAAAATCCTCCCGGATGCTACTGGGATGCAAAAAAGCCAAGCAACATGTCTGTAGGATGTTCTGGGGCTTATTAATGTGTTTGTACTGTTGCTAGGGTACTGTACATGGTTGCTAGGATGTGTCTATACAGTTTATGGGGTGATATTGAAAGACTATTGGCCAGTCTGAGTCAAAAGAGCCCACCCTCATGACTGTACGATGCTCTGGTACTGAGATATGGCTTCTTTATGTTGCAAAAACATGATTAGCATGATGTTAACATGATGCTAACATGATTAGCATGACAATGCTAACATGATTAGCATGTTGTTAGCATGATGCTAACATGATTAGCACGATGTTAGCATGATGCTAACATGATTAGCATGATGTTAGCATGATGCTAACATGATTAGCATGATGTTAGCATAATGCTAACATGATTAGCATGATGTTAGCATGATGCTAACATGATTAGCATGTCAATGCTAACATGATTAGCATGTTGTTAGCATGATGCTAACATTATTAGCATGATGTAAGCATAATGCTAACATGATTAGCATGATGCTAGCATGATGCTAACATGATTAGCATGATGTTAGCATGATGCTAACATGATTAGCATGTTGCTGGCATGTTCTAATCCTTAGCTAATCACTATTAGCATGTAGCTATTCACTGCTAGCATGTGTAGCATGTTGAAAGTCCAGTTTGCTAGCATGAGCCAAAAGACCCAACCGCCATGCGTCTACGATGTTCTGAGGCAGAGATATAGGTCTTGGTAAACGGTTGCTAGGGTACTCTGTTTGGTTGCTATGGAGTGGCTTGGCAGCATCCAATGATGATAGTGCTTGTCTGTATGAATGATATAAACCAACCCCCATGTCTCTATGATGTTCTGAGGCAGAGATATAGGTCTTGGTAAACGGTTGCTAAGGTACTCTGTTTGGTTGCTATGGAGTGGCTTGGCAGCATCCAATGATGATAGTGCTTGTCTGTATGAATGATATAAACCAACCCCCATGTCTCTATGATGTTCTGATGCAGAGATATAGGTCTTGGTAAACGGTTGCTAGGCTGCTTGATAATAGTTGCTAGGGCGTGGCTAGGAAGTGTTGACGGTGATTTGTGATTGGCTGTTGATGCCCCGAGTCAAACAAACCCACCCCCATGTTTCTATGACACTTCTATGCAAAGATATCCCTTTGATCTCTTTCAATGGAAGTCTATGGGATCAGTTGCTAGGGAGCTCTAAATGGTTGCTAGGGCGTGGCTTCATAGGTTGACAATCATCCTGAGATAGTGATTGGCTGCCTGAGTAAATTGAGCCCACCCCCTTGTCTCTGAGACACTGTGAGCCAGAGCTGTGGTCAATACAAAATCCCTATGCAATTTCCCATAGTAGGAGAAACACATGAGTTTATGGGACATCCCTCCCCATAATAAGTAAATGGGGCAATTTGAGTTGCTAGGCTGCTTGATAATGGTTGCTAGGGCGTGGCTAGGAAGTGTTGACGGTGATTTGTGATTGGCTGTTGATGCCCAGAGTCAAACAAACCCACCCTCGTGTATCTGTGACACTTCTATCCAAAGATATCCCTTTGATCTCTTTCAATGGAAGTCTATGGGATCAGTTGCTAGGGAGCTCTAAATGGTTGCTAGGGCGTGGCTTGATAGAGTCACAGTGATCCTGAGATAGTGATTGGTTGTCTGAGTAAATTGAGCCCACCCCCTTGTCTCTGAGACACTGTGAGCCAGAGCTGTGGTCAATACAAAATCCCTATGCAAGTTCCCATAGTAGGATAAACGCATGGCATTTCCTGTATTTAGAGAAACACATGAGTTTAATGGGACGCCTTCCCCATAGTAAGTCAATGGGGCAAATTTGGGCAGCTCTAATGCCCCAGGGGTAAAACTTATACCCCATTGCGATGTGTCATCTGACAGGGCCTATCAGCGTCTTCAAATGTGGTGAACCACGAGTTTCTCCGAAATCCTCGCTCGGAGCTACGAGGGGTCAAAGTTGGTCGCAATGTTAAGTCAATGGGATTTTTCGGCTAGTTTTTTGCCCCTGGGGCAAATATCGTACCCCCGACCCCTTAGAAAAGATATAGCACACCATTCCCGTATAAGCCGGTCGATTTGACGCCTCATTCGTGGGTCTGTGACAAAAAATGTGGGAGGAGAAGCGCGCCGAAAAAGTGTCCAGAATAAAGAATAATAATAATAAACCGTTCCATGTTTTTCTTTCGTTAAAATTGATGCTACGCAAGCACCATAATAATAATAAGTATGGAGAATAGCAATATTGATGCATTGCTTCCCAAGGCACACTAATATGTATGTTTGAGAGTGATGGTGATGCCTTGCTACGCAAGGCATCACTAAAACCCGTTCTGGAGCTGGATAGTAATAGTGTGCCTTGCTAAAGCAAGCCCCACTAACTAGAATGTACATTTCCTGAAGAAAATGTGAGTGGTGCTTGCCGTGGCAAAAAAATCCTCCCGGATGCTACTGGGATGCAAAAAAGCCAAGCAACATGTCTGTAGGATGTTCTGGGGCTGAGATATGGCTTATTAATGTGTTTGTACTGTTGCTAGGGTACTGTACATGGTTGCTAGGATGTGTCTATACAGTTTATGGGGTGATATTGAAAGACTATTGGCCAGTCTGAGTCAAAAGAGCCCACCCTCATGACTGTACGATGATCTGGGGCTGAGATATGACTTCTTTATGTTGCAAAAACATGATTAGCATGATGTTAGCATGATGCTAACATGATTAGCATGATGTTAGCATGATCCTAACATGATTAGCATGTCAATGCTAACATGCTTAGCATGTTGTTAGCATCATGCTAACATGATTAGCATGATGTTAACATAATGCTAACATGATTAGCATGATGCTAGCATGATTCTAACATGATTAGCATGATGTTAGCATGATGCTAACATGATTAGCATGATGTTAGCATGATGCTAACATGATTAGCATGATGTTAGCATAATGCTAACATGATTAGCATGATGCTAGCATGATGCTAACATGATTAGCATGATGTTAGCATGATGCTAACATGATTAGCATGATGTTAGCATGATGCTAACATGATTAGCATGATGTAAGCATGATGCTAACATGATTAGCATGTCAATGCTAACATGATTAGCATGTTGTTAGCATGATGCTAACATGATTAGCATGATGTTAGTATAATGCTAACATGATTAGCATGATGCTAACATGATTAGCATGATGCTAACATGATTAGCATGATGTTAGCATGATGCTAACATGATTAGCATGTCAATGCTAACATGATTAGCATGTTGTTAGCATGATGCTAACATGATTAGCATGATGTTAGCATGATGCTAACATGATTAGCATGTTGCTGGCATTTTCTAATCCTTAGCTAATCACTATTAGCATGTAGCTATTCACTGCTAGCATGTGTAGCATGTTGAAAGTCCAGTTTGCTAGCATGAGCCAAAAGACCCAACCCCCATGCCTCTATGATGTTCTGATGCAGAGATATAGGTCTTGGTAAACGGTTGCTAGGGTACTCTGTTTGGTTGCTATGGAGTGGCTTGGCAGCATCCAATGATGATAGTGCTTGTCTGTATGAATTATATAAACCAACCCCCATGTCTCTATGATGTTCTGATGCAGAGATATAGGTCTTGCTAAACGGTTGCTAGGCTGCTTGATATTGGTTGCTAGGGCGTGGCTAGGAAGTGTTGACGGTGATTTGTGATTGGCTGTTGATGTCCCGAGTCAAACAAACCCACCCCCATGTTTCTATGACACTTCTATCCAAAGATATCCCTTTGATCTCTTTCAATGGAAGTCTATGGGTTCAGTTGCTAGGGAGCTCTAAATGGTTGCTAGGGCGTGGCTTCATAGGTTGACAATCATCCTGAGATAGTGATTGGCTGTCTGAGTAAATTGATCCCACCCCCTTGTCTCTGAGACACTGTGAGCCAGAGCTGTGGTCAATACAAAATCCCTATGCAAGTTCCCATAGTAGGATAAACGCATGAGTTTATGGGACATCCCTCCCCATAATAAGTCAATGGGTCAATTTGAGTTGCTAGGCTGCTTGATAATGGTTGCTAGGGCGTGGCTAGGAAGTGTTGACGGTGATTTGTGATTGGCTGTTGATGCCCCGAGTCAAACAAACCCACCCTCGTGTATCTGTGACACTTCTATCCAAAGATATCCCTTTGATCTCTTTCAATGGAAGTCTATGGGATCAGTTGCTAGGGAGCTCTAAATGGTTGCTAGGGCGTGGCTTGAAAGAGTCACAGTGATCCTGAGATAGTGATTGGTTGTCTGAGTAAATTGAGCCCACCCCCTTGTCTCTGAGACACTGTGAGCCAGAGCTGTGGTCAATACAAAATCCCTATGCAATTTCCCATAGTAGGATAAACGCATGAGTTTACGGGCGATCCCTCCCCATAGTAAGTCAATGGGGCAAATTTAGGAAATTTGGGCAGCTCTAATACCCCAGGGGTACAACTTATACCCCATTGTGATGTGTCATCTGACATGGGCAATCAGCCTCTTCAAATGTGGTGACACACAAGTTTTTACGAAATCCTCGCTCAGAGTTATGAGTCGTTAAAATTTTTGGCAATGTTAAGTCTATGGGATTTTTTTCGGCACTTTTTTGCCCCTGGGGCAAACATCTTACCCCCGACCCCTTAGAAAAGATATAGCACACCATTCCCGATTAAGCCGCACGTTTTGACACCTCATTCGTGGGTCTGTGACAAACGGTGTGGGAGGAGAAGCGCGCCGAAAAAGCGTCCGGAAGAATAATAAATATAAGAATAATAATAATAATAATAATAAACCGTTCCTCGTTTTCTTTCGTTAAAATTGATGCTACGCAAGCACCATAATAATTATAAGTATGGAGAATAGCAATATTGATGCATTGCTTCCCAAGGCACACTAATATGTATGTTTGAGAGTGATGGTGATGCCTTGCTACGCAAGGCATCACTAAAACCCGTTCTCGAGCTAGATAGTAATAGTGTGCCTTGCTAAAGCAAGCCCCACTAATAAACCGTTCCTGGTTTTCTTCGTAAAATTGATGCTACGCAAGCACCATAATAATAATAAGTATGGAGAATAGCAATATTGATGCATTGCTTCCCAAGGCACACTAATATGTATGTTTGAGAGTGATGGTGATGCCTTGCTACGCAAGGCATCACTTAAAAGTGTTCTGGAGCTAGATAGTAATAGTGTGCCTTGCTAACGCAAGCACCACTAACTAGAATGTACATTTCCTGAAGAAAATGTGAGTGGTGCTTGCCGTGGCAAAAAAATCCTCCCGGATGCTACTGGGATGCAAAAAAGCCAATCAACATGTCTGTAGGATGTTCTGGGGCTGAGATATGGCTTATTAATGTGTTTGTACTGTTGCTAGGGTACTGTACATGGTTGCTAGGATGTGTCTATACAGTTTAAGGGGTGATATTGAAAGACTATTGGCCAGTCTGAGTCAAAAGAGCCCACCCTCATGACTGTACGATGTACTGGGGCTGAGATATGGCTTCTTTATGTTGCAATAGAGGTTGCTAGGGTGCTGTAACTGGTTGCTACGGTGTGGCTATAGAGTGTATGGGGTGATAGTCAAAGACTATTGGCCAGTCTGAGTCAAAAGAGCCCAACTCTGTATTCCTACAATGCTCTGCTACTGAGATATGTCTCATTAATGTTGATTTATGGTTGCTAGGGTGCTGTATCTGGTTGCCAGGGCGTGGCCATGAAGTTTGAATGTCACTAGTTATTAGCTGCTTGATAGGCCGATTCAAATGAGACCAGCCCCAAGTCTCTGTGATGTTCTGATGCAGAGATATGATCACTCAAAGTTCTTCTCCATGTTAAGTCTATGGTGACTCAATTGGGACGATTTTTTTCCCGCCAAAAACAAACATCGTACACCCGATCGCTTAGAAAAGATATAGCACACCTCTCCTCAATAAGCCGCATGATTTGACGCCTCATTCATGGGTCTGCGACAAACGGTGCCGGAGGAGTAGCGCGCCGAAGTTTTGAAAAAGTGAATAGTAATCACAACACTAGAATGTACATTTCCTGAAGAAAATGTGAGTGGTGCTTGCCGTGGCAAAAAAATCCTCCCGGATGCTAGGGTGTGGTAACACAGTTACCATGGTGATATTTACAGACTGGTTTTTCACCTAAAACAAAAGAGCCCACCACGTTTGTATGATGTCATGGTGATGAAATAATGGGAGTCATTTTTTGCATGTTTTTACAGTTGCTAGGGTACTTTATATGGTTGCTAGGGTGTAGTTATGTAGTTTATGGGATGATACTGAAAGACTATTTGCCAGTCTGAGTCAAAAAAAGACTAACTCTTTGTTTCTACAGTATTGTAGTATTTTCAATGGAAGTTTATGGAGTCCATAAACTTTTAATTTTAGGCTCTTTAACTCCACTTTTAGAAAATTGAAAATGTGTTAATTGTCATTGTCATCATTTATGTACAGACTCAAGTCACCAAGAGACAGTGACTATGAGTGACATGTGAACAGTAAATGATCTTCCTGAGTCCATAAACTTTTCATTATAGGCACTTTATTTCCCCACAAATTATTTGTGTTAATTGTCATAATTTTTATTGAAAATAAATACCTTTCCAATGAGATGTGTGATGCAAAAGGGTGAAAAACGATCTCTGTAAAAGGTGGATTCGAAACGGTTCAGTAGCGTCAAAACAACAGCCACCAGGGTCTAATGCACTCCTGACTACACCATTGAAGAAGTTACAGATACTTATGGCGCCAATTGGTATTAAAAAAACCCAACTGCACATTAAATGCATTAACCAGATATTCTATTAATCTTAATGGTATATTAGACTTAATGTCAAAAGGAATGTTTGGAAATGTAAATTTATATATATTTTTTAATGATACACATTTCAACGTTACAGCAGCCAATCACATGTTTTATTGTGCAGTGAACATCTTATTGGATATGTGGTTTTAAATTAGTTTGGAAAATAATGATGCACAGACATGTTGTGGTGTGGGTGTGTATATATATATATATATATATATATATATATATATATATATATATATATATATATAAAAAAAATGACATGTTGTGGAGAAGTACATATAAAGCCATTTAAAGTACCATCTGTCAATATACCTGGACCTCAGAAGTTCACAATGTATTCTTAATGTGCCATTGAGGTCGGGAAATTAGTTTTAATGAGGAGAAATACTATACAGCGGCAGATTCAAACCAAGAACCCCTGGACATAATTTCTACCACCATCTCATTTGGGAGCATACATTAACATAGTGGATATGTGTATTTATTCACTTACATGAAGAGTCGGAGGACTGATGTAAGGATGATGAACATTAAACATGACTTTGGTAACTTAATTTCAATTTCATTACTTTGCCAATTTATCACAAACATTCCATGTCACAGACGTTGATGAAATCTACAAGTATGCCTGACAGAAATTGATCATTTTGCATGTAACAGCCACACAATATTTGAATATAAAATGATGAAGAAAGACAAAACCAAGTAATTATGTTTAAAATGTATTTTTATCTAATTAATGCCCATTTGGATTGCACTTAGTCTGGATCCAATACCCTTAAGTAAGCCAAACCTGAGTAAAAAGCTCCAGAGTGGCTTACTCTTACGGCCGTTTCACACTGCAAGCGTGTGCAGCGCATGAGCAGTGCGTATTCTTTCCGGTGTGCATGTTAAGCAATGAGTGCATTCACACTGGGAGAGGCGCGTGAGCATAAAGCAGGAGCGTCACATCTATTTATTTTATTTCTAACCCCAAAGACAATCACACTTTTGATGGACAAAATAAATATGATTTCACACAAAAAGTGCTCAGACTGCACATAATAAGCATGTCTAGTGTGTTTTAACAAGAACTGGAGCAAGTCATAAAATAAAAGAATCTCTATAGAAAGTCTATAAAGTATTTATGGAAGATTTAACCATTTAAACTTGTTTTTAATTATTCAGTTTGGTGAACATATAGTATAGGCTATTATTAAAAAAAGTAATTAAGTTAGCCAAATATATATATAAAATACATACTTTCTTTTAGTTTATTATGTAACACAGAAAGGTAGCCTTTAGCACTACCAAAAGCAAACCCGATCGAGTGCGCGTTTGAAAATAAATACTCATATGATATAAGTGATCATTTATATGTAGCGTTGGAGCCGCTGCTGTGACGCTGTACAAACGCTTCCAGTGTGAATACTCTCGTGCGTCTGCCGCTGCAGTGACGGTGTAGTTACGCTGACGTGAAGCTCATGCACAGCTCACGCTTGCAGTGTGAAACGGCCGTTAGGGATCACTGGAACACGCAAGCCTTTCCACCAACGGCAAGGTGGCAATCCTTGGAAAGGAACATTCACTCTCCATTCATTCTTTATCTAACACACTCTCACACACTCTCACACACACACACACACACGCACACAGTCTATAACAAACACATACACACTCACATGCACACAAGGAGAAAAAAACAGTTTAGTATTGCACATTATTTATTTTTTGCACTTATATTAGCATTGTTATTCCTTAAAATCAAACTAAATAAAATGCACGGAATCACTTACCAGTAGTATTGACATACTTTACCCCTGTGCTTCTACCTCTGCTTCTTCCGTCTTTAGCATTGTCCTCAATGCCATACACATTTGGTCCCGTCCTCTGTGCATGAAAATGATTAATGAATATTGGGATCACTGAAAACACAAGTACTAATAAACTAAAATACAAATACAAGTCAACTCACAACTAAACCTTACAGAAAGAAATGCGCACACACACGGTGTCCAGTTTGTCATCATCTTCTCAGACATTCTGACTTCATTTGGCCGGCACTGCTTTCGTCTCCAAATTCTTCCTGCACATATCAATGTTAGGATAAAGGGGGACTGCATAAAATAAATCCATTACAGACTGTGACAAATCATACAGATTGAACACAAATTCAAGTTAAGATTTATATTAATAAGGTCAAAATCATATACATTACAACAGTTTCTTACTACGTCTCGCTTTACCTTTACCTCGTCTTACTGCCACTGTTGCTCTCACTGTCTGTGTCCTCCCTGGATCTGCCACGCTACTCTGCTGCCTTCACCGTCTAGTGTCCTCCCTGGAGCTGCCACACCTTCCTGCTGCTGAGGCTACTATCCTGCTAAGACCTTAACCATAACCCGTACACGGTACAATCTAACCGCAACCCAACCATACGCTAACCATAGCATAGGCAGACGATGCCCCACTGTTCAGTGACTATGGTTCCGTATGGCTTATCAACACGACCATACGCGAGCCATGGAACTAAGGCTGTTGCCCCACTGTTGTCCTTAATGCCGCATTCAGTGGCCATGGTTCCGTATGGCATACTATCTAAACGCACACAAACTCATCTACGCAAAACACAGTACACGGGATTATGATAACTATGATAACTATGCAACACGCCCGCCTGAAGGCACAAATCCGGATGAGAGACGTAGATGACATCCAGTAGTGTGTGCTTTTTAGTTGTTGCGGTGGTGATCAGTTGCGTGTATCCTTTCGACTGAAATAAATCCAGAACAGCCTTTTTCCCCGTGCCAAGGAGGTCCTCGTTAAAGTCGCCACAGACAATGACGGGATGTTCGTCCGCAATGTCCAAATAGTCCAACAGACTCTTCACGTTCTTCAGGAAGTCTTCCAATCCGTAGTGCGGTGGCCTGTACACGGCAGCGATTGTCAATTGGATGGGACTATCCACTTTGATGACGACAAACTCCAGATCGGTCACATTTTGTATAAATTGCCTTGGCCTAGCTGAAATATGCTCTTTACAAAATATGACGACGCCACCTCCATCTTTCTTTGCAATGTCTTGGCGAGTTGAGTACGATGCGTGCCTATTGCGCATAAATGCGTTGTATCCTTGCAATTGGAGATGGGGTGAAATGAGCGATCCGGTCAGGTGAGTTTCCGTCAAGCAAAGAATATCTGACAAAAGCAGTTCGTGATGGCTTCTGATGTCCTCAATGTGCGACGACAATCCTTCGGTGTTGTGGTGGATGATTGTGAAGCGTTGATTCACGTCGGTTTCCCTCGTCTTCTGCAGAAGCGGCATGATTCCTACAAACGACGCTCTCGTCATATTCCGCAACGAGGCTGTGATTGTAGAATCTGCATAAATCTTATTTTCGCTGAAGTCCGTGATGTGTAGTCCACGGAGCGAGGTCGTCCTGCTGAGGGCGACGTAGGCCATTCCCGGCTCGAAAATCTTCTTCAGTGACACTACGGCATCCTGCATGGTCATGCCCTGAACTTTGTGAGCCGTGCAGGCGTAGGCCAACTTGATGGGGAACTGTCGACGAACTGCTCCTTTCCTCAGGCTCTCTTCTGATCTCTCGATGTAGACCAAGTCGTCTTCTTCACCTTGCACCCTTCTGCGGTGATTCTTGCCTGCGTTGGCATTGTCCAGTTGAAGTCCAATCATCTGAACGTAGTCGATTCCATCTTTTGTCTTGCGGACAATATTGGAAATCTTCCCAAAACATCCGTTGACGATTCCATCTTCAACGTCCAGGTTCCTGGTCACCATTATGCGCACTCCCAACGCAATTTTGATGGTGTCGAGCAGGTCGTCCTTTTTTCCGACGACAGGCTTCTTCTGTTTCTTCATCTCTCCAGTCCTTGGGTCTTTCCGGTAATCTTCGGCATCGACGGTCACGATGTCAGTGTGAAGAGCGTGGATCGTTTGGGTGTTGTGACTGTGGACTTCCTTGTTGGTGGCAAATATGTGTAGTGCATTACACGGGCAGTCTTCGGGGTTCTTCACGGCCTGAAGTAACAGCGCTCTATCGTCATCTCGAAGATCGTCGGACTTCTGCTTAACGCGTAGCCGGTTCAAAAGTTGGGCAAAAGCAAGGTCCTCTTTCTGACGCATAATCTCTGAGAGGGAAATCATTTGGAAATGGTCTTTCCAGAAGTCCAAAACATCCTCTTCATACACACACAGGGGTTTGGCTTTACCCAGAGGTGGCAGTTGGTAAAAGTCCCCCACTGCGAGTACAGAGATTCCACCGAAAGGTTTCTTGCTGCCTTTGATTTGCTGAAATCTCCAATTTATGTAGGCAAAAAGATGCTTCGAAATCATGGAGACTTCATCAATGATCAGAATTTCGACGTCGCGTAGCCTAGCTCGTAGCTCATCTAGAGCATTTCCAAGTCCTTGATACGGCGGCTTCAGGTTCCTTGGAAGTTTTAAGATGGAATGCAGCGTTTTCCCGGAAATATTGAACGCTGCCGTTCCAGTAAATGCACTCAAGAGCACCGTGGGCACTGAGAGATCCCCTTCCTCTCGGAGTCGAGGCAGTTGACGTAGAATTTTCGACGCTTCCGTGTAGATGCACTTGATGACATGCGATTTGCCACAACCAGCACCACCCGTTACGAAGTAGTAAAACGGTTCTGGATTATGCCCCCACACACGCTTCTGACACCACTGGCAGACAGTGTAGAATATGGCTGCCTGCGTCTCGTTGAGACTTCGAAACAACTTCCTAGCAAATTCAACACTCATCTGGGGTTCCTCTACTCGTGGTACAACTCCATCTCCGTGTTCAAGAATTTGATATTCTGGAACATCGTCTTGTACAACATTCTCGTCATCAGGATTGATGTCTTCTCGTTCCGCAATGCACTCCAAGCGATCGACTTCGATTTCAGGTGCAAAAGCGGTCCACGCGTTCTCAGGTGGTCCTTGCTCTTGCAGCTGATCGAATGCCTTCTCCACTTCCTCGCTGTGTTTCTCGAACTTGCTTTGGTGTGCTGCAACTATGCCGCGAACAGGTATCAGGAAACCCGGGTTCGTAGGAAGCTCCACAGATGCACTGCTGTAAAACTGCTCATAAGTCGGAAATTTAGGAGTTTTTAGCTGTTCGTTGGAACGATGGGGCAAATAAAGTTTAAGGAGCCTACTGTAAAATTTTTCCGCTTGTTTTTCTTTTGAAAAGCGCGCATACCTAATAACCGCAGCCTTACCGACGGTTCTTTTCTGGAAAAAACCCATTCCGTTGAGCAGCCGGTGAACGTTCTTTCCTTTGGTTTGCTGACCGTACACGATGCGACATTCCGAAGCAAAATCTGCCAGACACATCCTTTCAAACTCTCGGGTTTGAGGCCTTGCTCTGTACTTATCGATGATCCCTGACATCCAGACATCCTCTGAATCGGGATCTTTATTTAGTAGGGCGCTAAGGGGGAGACTCATCTTAAGCGCGTCATCGTCCGTCGGTATAAACACAACGCTTCGTGAACACTTCTTCAACGGTAAGCTGCATGTTCTTGCTACAGACTCCTGAGCGCTTACTTGCCTATGTTTGGAGTACGCCTGCATTATGTGCTTCATTTCGTCCTCCTCGTTAACGTTACTTTCGCGCACACCCTTGATTACGTTTTTTAACAAGTCGCCCATTTCGTGCTCCGGCTTGGAAATATACGACAGCATGTACATGATGCAGCTAAAAGCATCAAGAACATACTGAATGTCCATGTTGGCGTTCCACGCCCTCAACAAATCGGGATTGTATCCGTTCACCCAAGACTCCTTTGGATCGCGCTTAAGCAAAATTACATTGGAAGACGACAATGCTTCGACGGATTTAGTGTAATCGTCGACGGTCATCTTACACTTTGTCAGTAGCTCTGACAAGCTGTTAAAAGAGGCTTGGGGATCATTTAACAAATCCCACACCGGCTTGAGTTTAGTTCGCGCGTCGCTCATGGCTTTTTGCGCAGCCTCCCGTCTCGCCGCCGCCTTTCTCTCGTCTCTTTGTTTTTGCTCCTCTTCAGGGTTACGAGCGATACCGTTTTTAGACATGCAGCTTCCGGATGAAGAAGCCTCCGTGTCATCCTCTTCTTCAGGACGCTGCGGTCGCGGACGAGTTATCGTGGTGTCAGTCACCGGTAGCTTTGGGAACCCAAATCGACACAATAAATTACCTTTTTTACACGACTTGGAGTGGTTCCTGCTATGAAGCTGAACTTCGGTGACAATTCGATGAAGCTCAGGATCAGCGTCGGAATCAGGCAACCGGCAGGTTATATAGCGGTCGATGAAATCGCAAACTTTTTTATCAGAATCATTTTCAAACTCTGGCGCATCCTTTACCCAAACGAGAAGATGAATGTGTGGGCTACCTCTAGCTTGAAACTCAACCCTGTAAAAGTAATCCTCGACTTTACCAATGGGTTGGGCAGGCGATAAGAGCAGATGTGTCATTAGCGCGTCAACACGTTTTTCAAACATGCGCATTACAGTGACGGGGTTGCTTCGGAGGATTTCGCATTTCGTCGTCCAGTCAAGCTCTGAAAAGTCAATCAGTTCACCTTGCTGGGCCTTGATCGCCGTTATCACTTCAGGCCATCGCATTTCGGCCGCGCTGAAAGTGCAAAAAAACGTAGGGGTCCCTAACTGTCTGATCATAGCCTGCAGATCTCTCAACGTTTTTTCCCAGTAAGCTGGAGAACCTCTAAGTGGTTGCATGAACCGTGTGGCGTCTCTGTTGTGAACCAATCTCTCGATCTCCCGGTTATCTTGTAGCAGCTTGTTGGAAATCCTTCTGCCGTCTCTCGTAACCGGTTTACCTTTTCGCAACTGGATGGACATGCTGTTTCTGGCCAGTTGCGTTTCTGTCACAAACTGTGCGAAAAAAAGGTAAGTCTGATCTTTGGCGAAACGAGTATCCACGCAGAACAATCTTGCGTTGAAATACATACTGGGAGATATGGATACTTGTCTCGCCTCGTCGATTGTGTTCTGTCCAGTTGGGAATTGAACAGGGAACGCCATGGCTTCCAGCTTTGGGATCTTGAAAAACCCAACAGGCTTTTGTCCTTGTGCAGGAGCGATGCTAAATATTCCCTCACCGTACGACAGGATCTCTTGTGCTATGTCAGGCGGCTGCATACACGTGTCTAACGTGAGACCCGGTCGGAGTTCGTCCTTTTCCTCGACGCTAACCTGTTGCTCATCCTGCTGAGCAACATCGACTTCTTTTTGCACCTCTCCGTCGTCGTCGTTTTCCTCATCTAGGTCGAATATCGCCGTTTCTCTTATGGAGATGTCCCTGTATTCCGAATGAATTGCTTTCAGCTTCGCTAAAGCTGCAAGCACGTTACGCATGTTAACGGTAAGGAAGTGCTGGTAACCTTTAAACTTAATGTGTCTCTTTAACTTGACCTGCAGTAGCTGGGACTCACTACTAGGTCTTGGGAGAGAGTTGACAGTCTTCTCCACCTCAGAGGGCACACACACAACACTTCCATAAACGGCTCGCTGCCTTCCTTTTGGTAACGCGACGATTTTGGCGAATGGTAAAATTTTGGCGACGAGTTGGCGTTCAAGGACATTCAATTCAAGCAGTTCCGCAGGAATGGGTGGCAATTCAAGTCGGTTAGCTGCTGCAATTGAAGACATGTGGCCTCTTTTAAGATGGCTGTCACACGTGTGGCAAATCCACTCCTCTCTTCTCTCTTCCGGAACTACACAAGGACTTGAGCAGGTACAATCACAGGCATGAACATACTTCCCGGTTAAGCAAGACCTGGCAACTTGAATGTTTTTGCCATAACTCGTTCTGTTACAGACCTTGACTTGATCAGGAAACAGGGCTCTGTGACAGACGGTGCAGACATGTGTAGGGCCATGCTGAATCTTGCATCGGAATGCATTAATGGCACTTTCCATCGCTTCGCCAACCAAAGGCTGGGGTGTTTCCTGGCTGAAGCGGATGTACGGTTTGTATTTCCTTTTAATCTTGAGTGCGCATTGCAACCGATGAAGAATGGGATATGAAGCATCACCAACACATTTCTGCATCTTGCGCAGGGTACATCGCAGGATGTGATGTGCTCGGAACTCTGGGTCACCTGCATATCTCTTCACCATGTAGTCTTTCATTTTACTCTGGAAGAGAGTATCTGTCCTATACCGCCTAACCATGTAATCTTTCATTTTACTTTGGAAGAGAGTATCTGTCCCATACCGCCTAACAATGTAATCTTTCTTTTTACTTTGGAAGAGAGTATCTGTCCTATACCGCCTAACCACGTAATCTTTCATTTTACTTTGGAAAAAAGTATCGGTCCTATACCGCCTAACGACGTAGTCTTTCATCTTCTTTTGGAAGACGATATCTGTGCTGTATCTGCTAACAATGTATTCTCTCTTATTTTTCTGAACAACCTCATCTATTTTGTACCGTCTAGCCATGTAGTCTTTCATTTTGTTTTTTAAGTTAGGATTCTGAATGTACCGTTTCTTAACGTCTTCTATTTTTTTTGTCCGTAATTGCAAACAGCTGACATACCTCTTTCTCTCATAATCCCTTTTTTTATGTTTTCTGAATGCATAAGATGCAGATGGGTCCTTAGGTTCTCCACCTTGTTTTGAAATTTTTGACGTTTTACGCATTTCTTTTCTTCGTCTGTGCTTATTTCTTTTATCTATCATTTCCTGTTTTTTTGCTCCTGAGTCAACAAGATTTACTTTGGCTCCAACGTTTGATTCTTTTTCTGGTAGAGCTGAAATCACTTGTGATGCCTGTTCACAAACTGATGGTGAAG
>CM042246.1:51113689-51193689 GCA_023566225.1 Romanogobio albipinnatus | reverse complement strand
AAGTCAATGGGGCAATTTTGGGCAGCTCTAATACCCCAGGGGTAAAACTTATACCCCATTGTGATGTGTCATCGGACAGGGCCTATTAGCCTCTTCAAATGTGGTGACACACGAGTTTCTCCGAAATCCTCACTCGGAGCTACGAGGGGTCAAAGTTTCCGCAATGTTAAATCCCATTGACTTTTCGGGTCGTTTTTTGCCCCTGGGGCAAATATCGTTACCCCGACCCCTTAGAAAAGATATAGCACACCATTCCCGAATAAGCCGGTCGATTTGACGCCTCATTCGTGGGTCTGTGACAAAAAATGTGGGAGGAGAAGCGCGCCGAAAAAGTGTCCAGAATAAAGAATAATAAGAATAATAATAAACCGTTCCTGGATTTTAAAATTGATGCTACGCAAGCACCAATAATAATATTAAGTATGTTTAATAACAATATTGATGCCTTGCTTGGCAAGCAACACTAATAAGTTTGTTTGAGAGTGATGGTGATGCCTTGCTTCGCAAGGCATCACTAAAACCGTTCTCGGGCTAGATAGTAATAGTGTGCCTTGCTAACGCAAGCACCACTAATAAACCGATCCTGGATTTTAAAATTGATGCTACGCAAGCACCAATAATAATATTAAGTATGTTTAATAACAATATTGATGCCTTGCTTGGCAAGTATCACTAATAAGTATGTTTGAGAGTGATGGTGATGCCTTGCTACGCAAGGCATCACTAAAACCGTTCTGGAGCTAGATAGTAATAGTGTGCCTTGCTAAAGCAAGCCCCACTAACTAGAATGTACATTTCCTGAAGAAAATGTGAGTGGTGCTTGCCGTGGCAAAAAAATCCTCCCGGATAATGCAAAAAAGCCAAGCAACATGTCTGTAGGATGTTCTGGGGCTTATTAATGTGTTTGTACTGTTGCTAGGGTACTGTACATGGTTGCTAGGATGTGTCTATACAGTTTATGGGGTGATATTGAAAGACTATTGGCCAGTCTGAGTCAAAAGAGCCCACCCTCATGACTGTACGATGCTCTGGTACTGAGATATGGCTTCTTTATGTTGCAAAAACATGATTAGCATGATGTTAACATGATGCTAACATGATTAGCATGACAATGCTAACATGATTAGCATGTTGTTAGCATGATGCTAACATGATTAGCATGATGTTAGCATGATGCTAACATGATTAGCATGATGTTAGCATGATGCTAACATGATTAGCATGTTGTTAGCATGATGCTAACATGATTAGCATGATGTTAGCATGATGCTAACATGATTAGCATGATGTTAGCATGATGTTAAAATGATGCTAACATGATTAGCATGATGTTAGCATGATGCTAACATGATTAGCATGATGTTAGCATGATGCTAACATGATTAGCATGTTGTTAGCATGATGCTAACATGATTAGCATGTTGTTAGCATGATGCTAACATGATTAGCATGATGTTAGCATGATGCTAACATGATTAGCATGTTGTTAGCATTATGCTAACATGATTAGCATGTGGTTAGCATAATGCTAACATGATTAGCATGTTACTGGCATGTTCTAATCCTTAGCTAATCACTATTAGCATGTAGCTATTCACTGCTAGCATGTGTAGCATGTTGAAAGTCCAGTTTGCTAGCATGAGCCAAAAGACCCAACCGCCATGTCTCTATGATGTTCTGAGGCAGAGATATAGGTCTTGTTAAACGGTTGCTAGGGTACTCTGTTTGGTTGCTATGGAGTGGCTTGGCAGCATCCAATGATGATACTGCTTGTCTGTATGAATTATATAAACCAACCCCCATGTCTCTATGATGTTCTGAATCAGAGATATAGGTCTTGCTAAACGGTTGCTAGGCTGCTTGATATTGGTTGCTAGGGCATGGCTAGGAAGTGTTGACGGTGATTTGTGATTGGCTGTTGATGTCCCTAGTCAAACAAACCCACCCCCATGTTTCTATGACACTTCTATCCAAAGATATCCCTTTGATCTCTTTCAATGGAAGTCTATGGGTTCAGTTGCTAGGGAGCTCTAAATGGTTGCTAGGGCGTGGCTTCATAGGTTGAC
Organism: Romanogobio albipinnatus; assembly: GCA_023566225.1. NCBI lineage: Eukaryota > Metazoa > Chordata > Actinopteri > Cypriniformes > Gobionidae > Romanogobio > Romanogobio albipinnatus. The sequence continues at coordinate 51,191,623 of CM042246.1, read as the reverse complement.
AATCATCCTGAGATAGTGATTGGTTGTCTGAGTAAATTGAGCCCACCCCCTTGTCTCTGAGACACTGTGAGCCAGAGCTGTGGTCAATACAAAATCCCTATGCAAGTTCCCATAGTAGGATTAACGCATGAGTTTACGGGCGATCCCTCCCCATAGTAAGTCAATGGGGCAATTTTCGGAAATTTGGGCAGCTCTAATACCCCAGGGGTACAACTTATACCCCATTGTGATGTGTCATCTGACATGGGCAATCAGCCTCTTCAAACGTGGTGACACACGAGTTTCTACGAAATCCTCTCTCAGAGTTATGAGTCGTTAAAATTTTTGCCAATGTTAAGTCTATGGGATTTTTTTCGGCACTTTTTTGCCCCTGGGGCAAACATCTTACCCCCGACCCCTTAGAAAAGATATAGCACACCATTCCCGATTAAGCCGCACGTTTTGACACCTCATTCGTGGGTCTGTGACAAACGGTGTGGGAGGAGTAGCGCGCCGAAATGTTGTCCGGAATAATAATAATAATAATAATAAACCGATCCTTGGTGAAAAAATATTTGATCGTTAAATTGATGCTACGCAAGCCCCACTAATAATAATAAGTATGGAGAATAGCAATATTGATGCATTGCTTCCCAAGGCACACTAATATGTATGTTTGAGAGTGATGGTGATGCCTTGCTACGCAAGGCATCACTAAAACCCGTTCTCGAGCTAGATAGTAATAGTGTGCCTTGCTAAAGCAAGCCCCACTAACTAGAATGTACATTTCCTGAAGAAAATGTGAGTGGTGCTTGCCGTGGCAAAAAAATCCTCCCGGATAATGCAAAAAAGCCAAGCAACATGTCTGTAGGATGTTCTGGGGCTTATTAATGTGTTTGTACTGTTGCTAGGGTACTGTACATGGTTGCTAGGATGTGTCTATACAGTTTATGGGGTGATATTGAAAGACTATTGGCCAGTCTGAGTCAAAAGAGCCCACCCTAATGACTGTACGATGCTCTGGTACTGAGATATGGCTTCTTTATGTTGCAAAAACATGATTAGCATGATGTTAACATGATGCTAACATGATTAGCATGACAATGCTAACATGATTAGCATGTTGTTAGCATGATGCTAACATGATTAGCATGATGCTAGCATTATGCTAACATGATTAGCATGTTGTTAGCATGATGCTAACATGATTAGCATGATGCTAGCATTATGCTAACATGATTAGCATGTTGTTAGCATGATGCTAACATGATTAGCATGATGTTAGCATGATGCTAACATGATTAGCATGACAATGCTAACATGATTAGCATTTTGTTAGCATAATGCTAGCATGATTAGCATGATGCTAGCATTATGCTAACATGATTAGCATGTTGTTAGCATGATGCTAACATGATTAGCATGATGTTAGCATGATGCTAAAATGATTAGCATGATGTTAGCATGATGCTAACATGATTAGCATGATGCTAGCATGATGCTAACATGATTAGCATGATGCTAACATGATTAGCATGATGCTAACATGATTAGCATGATGTTAGCATGATGCTAACATGATTAGCATGATGTTAGCATGATGCTAACATGATTAGCATGACACTGCTAACATGATTAGCATGTTGTTAGCATGATGCTAACATGATTAGCATGATGTTAGCATGATGCTAGCATGATTAGCATGATGTTAGCATGATGCTAACATGATTAGCATGTCAATGCTAACATGATTAGCATGTTGTTAGCATGATGCTAACATGATTAGCATGATGTTAGCATAATGTTAACATGATTAGCATGATGCTAGCATGATGCTAACATGATTAGCATGATGCTAGCATGATGCTAACATGATTAGCATGATGTTAGCATGATGCTAACATGATTAGCATGTCAATGCTAACATGATTAGCATGATGCTAGCATGATGCTAGCATGATTAGCATGATGTTAGCATGATGCTAACATGATTAGCATGACAATGCTAACATGATTAGCAAGTTGTTAGCATAATGCTAACATGATTAGCATGATGTTAGCATGATTAGCATGACAATGCTAACATGATTAGCAAGTTGTTAGCATGATGCTAACATGATTAGCATGTTGTTAACATAATGCTAACATGATTAGCATGTTGCTGGCATGTTCTAATCCTTAGCTAATCACTATTAGCATGTAGCTAATCACTATTAGCATGTAGCTATTCACTGCTAACATGTGTAGCATGTTGAAAGTCCAGTTTGCTAGCATGAGCCAAAAGACCCAACCGCCATGTCTCTATGATGTTCTGAGGCAGAGATATAGGTCTTGGTAAACGGTTGCTAGGGTACTCTGTTTGGTTGCTATGGAGTGGCTTGGCAGCATCCAATGATGATACTGCTTGTCTGTATGAATGATATAAACCAACCCCCATGTCTCTATGATGTTCTGATGCAGAGATATAGGTCTTGGTAAACGGTTGCTAGGGTACTCTGTTTGGTTGCTATGGAGTGGCTTGGCAGCATCCAATGGTGATACTGCTTGTCTGTATGAATGATATAAACCAACCCCCATGTCTCTATGATGTTCTGATGCAGAGATATAGGTCTTGCTAAACGGTTGCTAGGCTGCTTGATATTGGTTGCTAGGGCGTGGCTAGGAAGTGTTGACGGTGATTTGTGATTGGCTGTTGATGTCCCGAGTCAAACAAACCCCACCCCCATGTTTCTATGACACTTCTATCCAAAGATATCCCTTTGATCTCTTTCAATGGAAGTGTATGGGTTCAGTTGCTAGGGAGCTCTAAATGGTTGCTAGGGCGTGGCTTCATAGGTTGACAATCATCCTGAGATAGTGATTGGCTGTCTGAGTAAATTGAGCCCACCCCCTTGTCTCTGAGACACTGTGAGCCAGAGCTGTGGTCAATACAATATCCCTATGCAATTTCCCATAGTAGGATAAACGCATGAGTTTATGGGACATCCCTCCCCATAATAAGTCAATGGGGCAATTTGAGTTGCTAGGCTGCTTGATAATGGTTGCTAGGGCGTGGCTAGGAAGTGTTGACGGTGATTTGTGATTGGCTGTTGATGCCCCGAGTCAAACAAACCCACCCTCGTGTATCTGTGACACTTCTATCCAAAGATATCCCTTTGATCTCTTTCAATGGAAGTCTATGGGATCAGTTGCTAGGGAGCTCTAAATGGTTGCTAGGGCGTGGCTTGAAAGAGTCAGAGTGATCCTGAGATAGTGATTGGTTGTCTGAGTAAATTGAGCCCACCCCCTTGTCTCTGAGACACTGTGAGCCAGAGCTGTGGTCAATACAAAATCCCTAAGCAAGTTCCCATAGTAGGATAAACGCATGAGTTTACGGGCGATCCCTCCCCATAGTAAGTCAATGGGGCAAATTTAGGAAATTTGGGCAGCTCTAATACCCCAGGGGTACAACTTATACCCCATTGTGATGTGTCATCTGACATGGGCAATCAGCCTCTTCAAATGTGGTGACACACGAGTTTCTACGAAATCCTCTCTCAGAGTTATGAGTCGTTAAAATTTTTGCCAATGTTAAGTCTATGGGATTTTTTTCGGCACTTTTTTGCCCCTGGGGCAAACATCTTACCCCCGACCCCTTAGAAAAGATATAGCACACCATTCCCGATTAAGCCGCACGTTTTGACACCTCATTCGTGGGTCTGTGACAAACGGTGTGGGAGGAGTAGCGCGTCAAAATGTTGTGCGGAATAAGAATAATAATAATAATAATAAACCGATCCTTGGTGAACAAATATTTGATCGTAAAATTGATGCTACGCAAGCACCATAATAATAATAAGTATGGAGAATAGCAATATTGATGCATTGCTTCCCAAGGCACACTAATATGTATGTTTGAGAGTGATGGTGATGCCTTGCTACGCAAGGCATCACTAAAAAGCGTTCTCGGGCTAGATAGTAATAGTGTGCCTTGCTAAAGCAAGCCCCACTAACTAGAATGTACATTTCCTGAAGAAAATGTGAGTGGTGCTTGCCGTGGCAAAAAAATCCTCCCGGATAATGCAAAAAAGCCAAGCAACATGTCTGTAGGATGTTCTGGGGCTTATTAATGTGTTTCTACTGTTGCTAGGGTACTGTACATGGTTGCTAGGATGTGTCTATACAGTTTATGGGGTGATATTGAAAGACTATTGGCCAGTCTGAGTCAAAAGAGCCCACCCTCATGACTGTACGATGCTCTGGTACTGAGATATGGCTTCTTTATGTTGCAAAAACATGATTAGCATGATGCTAACATGATTAGCATGACAATGCTAACATGATGAGCATGTTGTTAGCATGATGCTAACATGATTAGCATGATGTTAGCATGATGCTAACATGATTAGCATGATGTTAGCATGATGCTAACATGATTAGCATGATGTTAGCATGATGCTAACATGATTAGCATGACAATGCCAACATGATTAGCATGATGTTAGCATGATGCTAACATGATTAGCATGATGTTAGCATGATTAGCATGTTGTTAGCATGATGCTAACATGATTAGCATGTTGTTAGCATAATGCTAACATGATTAGCATGATGTTAGCATGATGCTAACATGATTAGCATGTCAATGCTAACATGATTAGCATGTTGTTAGCATGATGCTAACATGATTAGCATGATGTTAGCATGATGCTAACATGATTAGCATGATGTTAGCATGATGCTAACATGATTAGCATGATGTTAGCATGATGCTAACATATTTAGCATGATGCTAACATGATTAGCATGTCAATGCTAACATGATTAGCATGTTGTTAGCATGATGCTAACATGATTAGCATGATGTTAGCATAATGCTAACATGATTAGCATGATGCTAGCATGATGCTAACATGATTAGCATGATGTTAGCATGATGCTAACATGATTAGCATGATGTTAGCATGATGCTAACATGATTAGCATGACAATGCTAACATGATTAGCATGTTGTTAGCATGATGCTAACATGATTAGCATGTTGTTAGCATCATGCTAACATGATTAGCATGTAGCTGGCATGTTCTAATCCTTAGCTAATCACTATTAGCATGTAGCTATTCACTGCTAGCATGTGTAGCATGTTGAAAGTCCAGTTTGCTAGCATGAGCCAAAAATACCCAACCGCCATGCGTCTATGATGTTCTGGGGCTGAGATATAGGTCTTGGTAAACGGTTGCTAGGGTACTCTGTTTGGTTGCTATGGAGTGGCTTGGCAGCATCCAATGATGATAGTGCTTGTCTGTATGAATGATATAAACCAACCCCCATGTCTCTATGATGTTCTGATGCAGAGATATAGGTCTTGGTAAACGGTTGCTAGGCTGCTTGATAATAGTTGCTAGGGCGTGGCTAGGAAGTGTTGACGGTGATTTGTGATTGGCTGTTTATGCCCCGAGTCAAAAAAACCCACCCCCATGTTTCTATGACACTTCTATGCAAAGATATCCCTTTGATCTCTTTCAATGGAAGTCTATGGGTTCAGTTGCTAGGGAGCTCTAAATGGTTGCTAGGGCGTGGCTTCATAGGTTGACAATCATCCTGAGATAGTGATTGGCTGTCTGAGTAAATTGAGCCCACCCCCTTGTCTCTGAGACACTGTGAGCCAGAGCTGTGGTCAATACAAAATCTCTATGCAATTTCCCATAGTAGGATAAACACATGAGTTTATTGGACATCCCTCCCCATAATAAGTCAATGGGGCAATTTGAGTTGCTAGGCTGCTTGATAATGGTTGCTAGGGCGTGGCTAGGAAGTTTTGACGGTGATTTGTGATTGGCTGTTGATGCCCCGAGTCAAACAAACCCACCCTGGTGTTTCTATGACACTTCTATCCAAAGATATCCCATTGATCTCTTTCAATGGAAGTCTATGGGATCAGTTGCTAGGGAGCTCTAAATGGTTGCTAGGGCGTGGCTTGATAGAGTCACAGTGATCCTGAGATAGTGATTGGTTGTCTGAGTAAATTGAGCCCACCCCCTTGTCTCTGAGACACTGTGAGCCAGAGCTGTGGTCAATACAAAATCCCTATGCAAGTTCCCATAGTAGGATAAACGCATGAGCTTTAAATCCCTCCCCATAGTAAGTCTATGGGATTTTTTTCGGCACTTTTTTGCCCCTGGGGCAAACATCTTACCCCCGACCCCTTAGAAAAGATATAGCACACCATTCCCGATTAAGCCGCACGTTTTGACACCTCATTCGTGGGTCTGTGACAAACGGTGTGGGAGGAGTAGCGCGCCGAAATGTTGTCCGGAATAATAATAATAATAATTGATCCGTTCCTGGTTTTTCTTTCGTTAAAATTGATGCTACGCAAGCACCATAATAATAATAAGTATGGAGAATAGCAATATTGATGCATTGCTTCCCAAGGCACACTAATATGTATGTTTGAGAGTGATGGTGATGCCTTGCTACGCAAGGCATCACTAAAACCCGTTCTCGAGCTAGATAGTAATAGTGTGCCTTGCTAAAGCAAGCCCCACTAACTAGAATGTACATTTCCTGAAGAAAATGTGAGTGGTGCTTGCCGTGGCAAAAAAATCCTCCCGGATAATGCAAAAAAGCCAAGCAACATGTCTGTAGGATGTTCTGAGGCTGAGATATGGCTTATTAATGTGTTTTATGGTTGCTAGGGTACTGTACATGGTTGCTAGGATGTGTCTATACAGTTAATGGGGTGATATTGAAAGACTATTGGCCAGTCTGAGTCAAAAGAGCCCACCCTCATGACTGTACGATGGTCTGGGGCTGAGATATGGCTTCTTTATTTTGCAAAAATATGATTAGCATGATGTTAGCATGATGCTAACATGATTAGCATGATGTTAGCATGATGCTAACATGATTAGCATGATGTTAGCATGATGCTAACATGATTAGCATGATGCTAGCATGATGCTAACATGTTTAGCATGTCAATGCTAACATGATTAGCATGTTGTTAGCATGATGCTAACATGATTAGCATGTTGTTAGCATGATGCTAACATGATTAGCATGATGCTAGCATGATGCTAACATGATTAGCATGATGTTAGCATAATGCTAACATGATTAGCATGATGTTAGCATGATGCTAACATGATTAGCATGATGTTAGCATGATGCTAACATGATTAGCATGATGTTATCATAATGCTAACATGATTAGCATGATGTTAGCATGATGCTAACATGATTAGCATGACAATGCTAACATGATTAGCATGTTGTTAGCATAATGCTAACATGATTAGCATGTTGCTGGCATGTTCTAATCCTTAGCTAATCACTATTAGCATGTAGCTATTCACTGCTAGCATGTGTAGCATGTTGAAAGTCCAGTTTGCTAGCATGAGCCAATAGACCCAACCCCCATGTCTCTATGATGTTCTGAGGCAGAGATATAGGTCTTGTTAAACGGTTGCTAGGGTACTCTTTTTGGTTGCTATGGAGTGGCTTGGCAGCATCCAATGATGATACTGCTTGTCTGTATGAATGATATAAACCAACCCCCATGTCTCTATGATGTTCTGAGGCAGAGATATAGGTCTTGGTAAACGGTTGCTAGGCTGCTTGATAATGGTTGCTAGGGCGTGGCTAGGAAGTGTTGACGGTGATTTGTGATTGGCTGTTGATGCCCCGAGTCAAACAAACCCACCCTGGTGTTTCTATGACACTTCTATGCAAAGATATCCCTTTGATCTCTTTCAATGGAAGTCTATGGGATCAGTTGCTAGGGAGCTCTAAATGGTTGCTAGGGCGTGGCTTGATAGAGTCACAGTGATCCGGAGATAGTGATTGGTTGTCTGAGTAAATTGAGCCCACCCCCTTGTCTCTGAGACACTGTGAGCCAGAGCTGTGGTCAATACAAAATCCCTATGCAAGTTCCCATAGTAGGATAAACGCATGAGTTTACGGGGATTTTTTTATTTATCTTCCCCATAGTAAGTCAATGGGGCAAATTTGGGCAGCTCTAATACCCCAGGGGTACAACTTATACCCCATTGCGATGTGTCATCTGACAGGGCCAATCAGCCTCTTCAAATGTGGTGACACACGAGTTTCTACGAAATCCTCTCTCAGAGTTATGAGTCGTTAAAATTGTTGGCAATGTTAAGTCTATGGGATTTTTTTCGGCACTTTTTTGCCCCTGGGGCAAACATCTTACCCCCGACCCCTTAGAAAAGATATAGCACACCATTCCCGATTAAGCCGCACGTTTTGACGCCTCATTCGTGGGTCTGTGACAAAAACTGTGGGAGGAGTAGCGCGCCGAAAAAGTGTGTGGAAGAATAATAATAATAAGTATGGTGGATAACAATAGTGATGCCTTGCTACGCAAGCACCACTAACTAGAATGTACATTTCCTGAAGAAAATGTGAGTGGTGCTTGCCGTGGCAAAAAAATCCTCCCGGATGCTACTGGGATGCAAAAAAGCCAAGCAACATGTCTGTAGGATGTTCTGGGGCTGAGATATGGCTTATTAATGTGTTTGTACTGTTGCTAGGGTACTGTACATGGTTGCTAGGATGTGTCTATACAGTTAATGGGGTGATATTGAAAGACTATTGGCCAGTCTGAGTCAAAAGAGCCCACCCTCATGACTGTACGATGATCTGGGGCTGAGATATGGCATCTTTATGTTGCAAAAACATGATTAGCATGATGTTAGCATGAAGCTAACATGATTAGCATGATGTTAGCATGATGCTAACATGATTAGCATGTCAATGCTAACATGATTAGCATGTTGTTAGCATGATGCTAACATGATTAGCATGATGTTAGCATAATGCTAACATGATTAGCATGATGTTAGCATGATGCTAACATGATGCTAACATGATTAGCATGATGTTAGCATGATGCTAACATGATTAGCATGATGTTAGCATGAAGCTAACATGATTAGCATGATGTTAGCATGATGATAACATGATTAGCATGACAATGCTAACATGATTAGCATGATGTTAGCATGATGCTAACATGATTAGCATGTTGCTGGCATGTTGTAATCCTTAGCTAATCACTATTAGCATGTAGCTATTCACTGCTAGCATGTGTAGCATGTTGAAAGTCCAGTTTGCTAGCATGAGCCAAAAGACCCAACCCCCATGCGTCTATGATGTTCTGAGGCAGAGATATAGGTCTTGCTAAACGGTTGCTAGGGTACTCTGTTTGGTTGCTATGGAGTGGCTTGGCAGCATCCAATGATGATACTGCTTGTCTGTATGAATGATATAAACCAACCCCCATGTCTCTATGATGTTCTGATGCAGAGATATAGGTCTTGCTAAACGGTTGCTAGGCTGCTTGATATTGGTTGCTAGGGCGTGGCTAGGAAGTGTTGACGGTGATTTGTGATTGGCTGTTGATGTCCCGAGTCAAACAAACCCCACCCCCATGTTTCTATGACACTTCTATCCAAAGATATCCCTTTGATCTCTTTCAATGGAAGTGTATGGGTTCAGTTGCTAGGGAGCTCTAAATGGTTGCTAGGGCGTGGCTTCATAGGTTGACAATCATCCTGAGATAGTGATTGGCTGTCTGAGTAAATTGAGCCCACCCCCTTGTCTCTGAGACACTGTGAGCCAGAGCTGTGGTCAATACAAAATCCCTATGCAAGTTCCCATAGTAGGATAAACGCATGAGTTTATGGGACATCCCTCCCCATAATAAGTCAATGGGGCAATTTGAGTTGCTAGGCTGCTTGATAATGGTTGCTAGGGCGTGGCTAGGAAGTGTTGACGGTGATTTGTGATTGGCTGTTGATGCCCCGAGTCAAACAAACCCACCCTCGTGTATCTGTGACACTTCTATCCAAAGATATCCCTTTGATCTCTTTCAATGGAAGTCTATGGGATCAGTTGCTAGGGAGCTCTAAATGGTTGCTAGGGCGTGGCTTGAAAGAGTCAGAGTGATCCTGAGATAGTGATTGGTTGTCTGAGTAAATTGAGCCCACCCCCTTGTCTCTGAGACACTGTGAGCCAGAGCTGTGGTCAATACAAAATCCCTATGCAAGTTCCCATAGTAGGAGAAACGCATGAGTTTACGGGCGATCCCTCCCCATAGTAAGTCAATGGGGCAATTTTGGGCAGCTCTAATACCCCAGGGGTAAAACTTATACCCCATTGTGATGTGTCATCGGACAGGGCCTATTAGCCTCTTCAAATGTGGGGACACACGAGTTTCTCCGAAATCCTCACTCGGAGCTACGAGGGGTCAAAGTTTCCGCAATGTTAAATCCCATTGACTTTTCGGGTCGTTTTTTGCCCCTGGGGCAAATATCGTTACCCCGACCCCTTAGAAAAGATATAGCACACCATTCCCGAATAAGCCGGTCGATTTGACGCCTCATTCGTGGGTCTGTGACAAAAAATGTGGGAGGAGAAGCGCGCCGAAAAAGTGTCCAGAATAAAGAATAATAAGAATAATAATAAACCGTTCCTGGATTTTAAAATTGATGCTACGCAAGCACCAATAATAATATTAAGTATGTTTAATAACAATATTGATGCCTTGCTTGGCAAGCAACACTAATAAGTTTGTTTGAGAGTGATGGTGATGCCTTGCTTCGCAAGGCATCACTAAAACCGTTCTCGGGCTAGATAGTAATAGTGTGCCTTGCTAAAGCAAGCCCCACTAACTAGAATGTACATTTCCTGAAGAAAATGTGAGTGGTGCTTGCCGTGGCAAAAAAATCCTCCCGGATGCTGCTGGGAGGCAAAAAAGCCAAGCAACATGTCTGTACGATGTTCTGGGGCTGAGATATGGCTTATTAATGTGTTTGTACTGTTGCTAGGGTACTGTACATGGTTGCTAGGATGTTTCTATACAGTTAATGGGGTGATATTGAAAGACTATTGGCCAGTCTGAGTCAAAAGAGCCCACCCTCATGACTGTACGATGTTCTGGGGCTGAGATATGGCTTATTCATGTGTTTTATGGTTGCTAGGGTGCTGTAACTGGTTGCTAGGATGTTTCTATACAGTTAATGGGGTGATATATAAAGACTATTGGCCAGTCTGAGTCAAATGAGCCCAACTCTGTATTTTTACAATGCTCTGATGCTGAGATATGGCTCATTAATGTATTTGTACGGTTGTTAGGGTACTGTAACTGGTTGCTAGGGCGGGGCTATGAAGTTTGAATGTCACTAGTTATTAGCTGCTTGATAGGCCGATTCAAATGAGACCAGCCCCAAGTCTCTGTGATGTTCTGATGCGGAGATATGATCACACAAACCTCTTCTCAATGTTAAGTCAATGGGGACTTGATTGGGACGATTTTTTTCCCGCCAAAAACAAACATCGTACACCCGATCGCTTAGAAAAGATATAGCACACCTCTCCTCAATAAGCCGCATGATTTGACACCTCATTCATGGGTCTGCGACAAACGGTGCCGGAGGAGTAGCGTGCCGAAGTTTTGAAAAAGTGAATAGTAATCACAACACTAGAATGTACATTTCCTGAAGAAAATGTGAGTGGTGCTTGCCGTGGCAAAACTCGCCACCCGGATAATGCAAAAAAGCCAAGCAACATGTCTGTAGGATGTTCTGGGGCTGAGATATGGCTTATTCATGTGTTTGTACTGTTGCTAGGGTACTGTACATGGTTGCTAGGATGTGTCTATACAGTTAATGGGGTGATATTGAAAGACTATTGGCCAGTCTGAGTCAAAAGAGCCCACCCTCATGACTGTACGATGTTCTGGGGCTGAGATATGGCTCATTAATGTTGATATATGGTTGCTAGGGTGCTGTAACTGGTTGCTAGGGCGGGGCTATGAAGTTTGAATGTCATTAGTTATTAGCTGCTTGATAGGCCGATTCAAATGAGACCAGCCCCAAGTCTCTGTGATGTTCTGATGCGGAGATATGATCACACAAACCTCTTCTCAATGTTAAGTCAATGGGGACTTGATTGGGACGATTTTTTTCCCGCCAAAAACAAACATCGTACACCCGATCGCTTAGAAAAGATATAGCACACCTCTCCTCAATAAGCCGCATGATTTGACACCTCATTGATGGGGCTGCGACAAACGGTGCCGGAGGAGTAGCGTGCCGAAGTTTCAAAAAAGTGAATAGTAATCACAACACTAGAATGTACATTTCCTGAAGAAAATGTGAGTGGTGCTTGCCGTGGCAAAAAAATCCTCCCGGATAATGCAAAAAAGCCAAGCAACATGTCTGTACGATGTTCTGGGGCTGAGATATGGCTTATTAATGTGTTTGTACTGTTGCTAGGGTACTGTACATGGTTGCTAGGATGTGTCTATACAGTGTATGGGGAGATATTGAAAGACTATTGGCCAGTCTGAGTCAAAAGAGCCCACCCTCATGACTGTACGATGTTCTGGGGCTGAGATATGGCTTCTTTATGTTGCAATACGGTTACTAGGGTGCTCTAAATGGTTGCTAGGGTGTGGCTATACAGTTAATGGGGTGATATTTAAAGACTATTGGCCAGTCTGAGTCAAAAGAGCCCAACTCTGTATTCCTACAATGCTCTGATACTGAGATATGGCTCATTAATGTTGATATATGGTTGCTAGGGTGCTGTATCTGGTTTCCAGGGCGTGGCCATGAAGTTTGAATGTCACTAGTTATTAGCTGCTTGATAGGCCGATTCAAATGAGACCAGCCCCAAGTCTCTGTGATGTTCTGATGCGGAGATATGATCACTCAAAGTTGTTCTCCATGTTAAGTCTATGGAGACTCAATTGGGACGATTTCTTTCCCGCCAAAAACAAACATCGTACACCCGATCGCTTAGAAAAGATATAGCACACCTCTCCTCAATAAGCCGCATGATTTGACGCCTCATTCATGGGTCTGCGACAAACGGTGCCGGAGGAGTAGCGCGCCAAAGTTTTGAAAAAGTGAATAGTAATCACAACACTAGAATGTACATTTCCTGAAGAAAATGTGAGTGGTGCTTGCCGTGGCAAAAAAATCCTCCCGGATAATGCAAAAAAGCCAAGCAACATGTCTGTAGGATGTTCTGAGGCTGAGATATGGCTTATTCATGTGTTTTATGGTTGCTAGGGTACTGTACATGGTTGCTAGGATGTGTCTATACAGTTAATGGGGTGATATTGAAACACTATTGGCCAGTCTGAGTCAAAAGAGCCCACCCTCATGACTGTACGATGCTCTGGTACTGAGATATGGCTCATTAATGTTGATATATGGTTGCTAGGGTGCTGTAACTGGTTGCTAGGGCGTGGCTATGAAGTTTGAATGTCACTAGTTATTAGCTGCTTGATAGGCCGATTCAAATAAGACCAGCCCCAAGTCTCTGTGATGTTCTGATGCGGAGATATGATCACTCAAAGTTCTTCTCAATGTTAAGTCAATGGTGACTTGATTGGAACGATTTTTTTCCCGCCAAAAACAAACATCGTACACCCGATCGCTTAGAAAAGATATAGCACACCTCTCCTCAATAAGCCGCATGATTTGACACCTCATTCATGGGTCTGCGACAAACGGTGCCGGAGGAGTAGCGCGCCAAAGTTTCGTAAAAGTGAATAGTAATCACAACACTAGAATGTACATTTCCTGAAGAAAATGTGAGTGGTGCTTGCCGTGGCAAAAAAATCCTCCCGGATGCTACTGGGATGCAAAAAAGCCAAGCAACATGTCTGTAGGATGTTCTGGAGCTGAGATATGGCTTATTAATGTGTTGGTACTGTTGCTAGGGTACTGTACATGGTTGCTAGGATATGTCTATACAGTTAATGGGGTGATATTGAAAGACTATTGGCCAGTCTGAGTCAAAAGAGCCCACCCTCATGACTGTACGATGTCCTGGGGCTGAGATATGGCTTATTCCTTTGTTTTATGGTTGCTAGGGTGCTGTAACTGGTTGCTAGGGTGTGGCTATAGAGTGTATGGGGTGATATTCAAAGACTATTGGCCAGTCTGAGTCAAAAGAGCCCAACTTTGTATTCCTACAATGTTCTGGTACTGAGATATTGGTCATTAATGTTGATATATGGTTGCTAGGGTGCTGTAACTGGTTGCCAGGGCGTGGCCATGAAGTTTGAATGTCACTATTTATTAGCTGCTTGATAGGCCGATTCAAATGAGACCAGCCCCAAGTCTCTGTGATGTTCTGATGCGGAGATATGATCACACAAACCTCTTCTCAATGTTAAGTCAATGGGGACTTGATTGGGACAATTTTTTTCCCGCCAAAAACAAACATCGTACACCCGATCGCTTAGAAAAGATATAGCACACCTCTCCTCAATAAGCCGCATGATTTGACACCTCATTCATGGGTCTGCGACAAACGGTGCCGGAGGAGTAGCGCGCCGAAGTTTTGAAAAAGGTGAATAGTAATCACAACACTAGAATGTACATTTCCTGAAGAAAATGTGAGTGGTGCTTGCCGTGGCAAAAAAATCCTCCCGGATAATGCAAAAAAGCCAAGCAACATGTCTGTAGGATGTTCTGAGGCTGAGATATGGCTTATTAATGTGTTTTATGGTTGCTAGGGTACTGTACATGGTTGCTAGGATGTGTCTCTACAGTTTATGGGGTGATATTGAAAGACTATTGGCCAGTCTGAGTCAAAAGAGCCCACCCTCATGACTGTACTATGTTCTGGGGCTGAGATATGACTTCTTTATGTTGCAAAAACATGATTAGCATGATGTTAGCATGATGCTAACATGATTAGCATGATGTTAGCATAATGCTAACATGATTAGCATGTCAATGCTAACATGATTAGCATGTTGTTAGCATAATGCTAACATGATTAGCATGATGCTAGCATGATGCTAACATGATTAGCATGATGCTAGCATGATGCTAACATGATTAGCATGTTGTTAGCATGATGCTAACATGATTAGCATGATGTTAGCATAATGCTAACATGATTAGCATGATGCTATCATGATGCTAACATGATTAGCATGATGTTAGCATGATGCTAACATGATTAGCATGATGTTAGCATGATGCTAAAATGATTAGCATGACAATGCTAACATGATTAGCATGTTGTTAGCATGATGCTAACATGATTAGCATGTTGTTAGCATCATGCTAACATGATTAGCATGTAGCTGGCATGTTCTAATCCTTAGCTAATCACTATTAGCATGTAGCTATTCACTGCTAGCATGTGTAGCATGTTGAAAGTCCAGTTTGCTAGCATGAGCCAAAAATACCCAACCGCCATGCGTCTATGATGTTCTGGGGCTGAGATATAGGTCTTGGTAAACGGTTGCTAGGGTACTCTGTTTGGTTGCTATGGAGTGGCTTGGCAGCATCCAATGATGATAGTGCTTGTCTGTATGAATGATATAAACCAACCCCCATGTCTCTATGATGTTCTGATGCAGAGATATAGGTCTTGGTAAACGGTTGCTAGGCTGCTTGATAATAGTTGCTAGGGCGTGGCTAGGAAGTGTTGACGGTGATTTGTGATTGGCTGTTTATGCCCCGAGTCAAAAAAACCCACCCCCATGTTTCTATGACACTTCTATGCAAAGATATCCCTTTGATCTCTTTCAATGGAAGTCTATGGGTTCAGTTGCTAGGGAGCTCTAAATGGTTGCTAGGGCGTGGCTTCATAGGTTGACAATCATCCTGAGATAGTGATTGGCTGTCTGAGTAAATTGAGCCCACCCCCTTGTCTCTGAGACACTGTGAGCCAGAGCTGTGGTCAATACAAAATCTCTATGCAATTTCCCATAGTAGGATAAACACATGAGTTTATTGGACATCCCTCCCCATAATAAGTCAATGGGGCAATTTGAGTTGCTAGGCTGCTTGATAATGGTTGCTAGGGCGTGGCTAGGAAGTTTTGACGGTGATTTGTGATTGGCTGTTGATGCCCCGAGTCAAACAAACCCACCCTGGTGTTTCTATGACACTTCTATCCAAAGATATCCCATTGATCTCTTTCAATGGAAGTCTATGGGATCAGTTGCTAGGGAGCTCTAAATGGTTGCTAGGGCGTGGCTTGATAGAGTCACAGTGATCCTGAGATAGTGATTGGTTGTCTGAGTAAATTGAGCCCACCCCCTTGTCTCTGAGACACTGTGAGCCAGAGCTGTGGTCAATACAAAATCCCTATGCAAGTTCCCATAGTAGGATAAACGCATGAGCTTTAAATCCCTCCCCATAGTAAGTCTATGGGATTTTTTTCGGCACTTTTTTGCCCCTGGGGCAAACATCTTACCCCCGACCCCTTAGAAAAGATATAGCACACCATTCCCGATTAAGCCGCACGTTTTGACACCTCATTCGTGGGTCTGTGACAAACGGTGTGGGAGGAGTAGCGCGCCGAAATGTTGTCCGGAATAATAATAATAATAATTGATCCGTTCCTGGTTTTTCTTTCGTTAAAATTGATGCTACGC
Source organism: Romanogobio albipinnatus (assembly GCA_023566225.1). Lineage (NCBI taxonomy): Eukaryota > Metazoa > Chordata > Actinopteri > Cypriniformes > Gobionidae > Romanogobio > Romanogobio albipinnatus. The sequence goes on along the minus strand of CM042246.1, from coordinate 51,175,224 downwards.
AAGCACCATAATAATAATAAGTATGGAGAATAGCAATATTGATGCATTGCTTCCCAAGGCACACTAATATGTATGTTTGAGAGTGATGGTGATGCCTTGCTACGCAAGGCATCACTAAAACCCGTTCTCGAGCTAGATAGTAATAGTGTGCCTTGCTAAAGCAAGCCCCACTAACTAGAATGTACATTTCCTGAAGAAAATGTGAGTGGTGCTTGCCGTGGCAAAAAAATCCTCCCGGATAATGCAAAAAAGCCAAGCAACATGTCTGTAGGATGTTCTGGGGCTTATTAATGTGTTTCTACTGTTGCTAGGGTACTGTACATGGTTGCTAGGATGTGTCTATACAGTTTATGGGGTGATATTGAAAGACTATTGGCCAGTCTGAGTCAAAAGAGCCCACCCTCATGACTGTACGATGCTCTGGTACTGAGATATGGCTTCTTTATGTTGCAAAAACATGATTAGCATGATGCTAACATGATTAGCATGACAATGCTAACATGATGAGCATGTTGTTAGCATGATGCTAACATGATTAGCATGATGTTAGCATGATGCTAACATGATTAGCATGATGTTAGCATGATGCTAACATGATTAGCATGATGTTAGCATGATGCTAACATGATTAGCATGACAATGCCAACATGATTAGCATGATGTTAGCATGATGCTAACATGATTAGCATGATGTTAGCATGATTAGCATGTTGTTAGCATGATGCTAACATGATTAGCATGTTGTTAGCATAATGCTAACATGATTAGCATGATGTTAGCATGATGCTAACATGATTAGCATGTCAATGCTAACATGATTAGCATGTTGTTAGCATGATGCTAACATGATTAGCATGATGTTAGCATGATGCTAACATGATTAGCATGATGTTAGCATGATGCTAACATGATTAGCATGATGTTAGCATGATGCTAACATATTTAGCATGATGTTAACATGATTAGCATGTCAATGCTAACATGATTAGCATGTTGTTAGCATGATGCTAACATGATTAGCATGATGTTAGCATAATGCTAACATGATTAGCATGATGCTAGCATGATGCTAACATGATTAGCATGATGTTAGCATGATGCTAACATGATTAGCATGATGTTAGCATGATGCTAACATGATTAGCATGACAATGCTAACATGATTAGCATGTTGTTAGCATGATGCTAACATGATTAGCATGTTGTTAGCATCATGCTAACATGATTAGCATGTAGCTGGCATGTTCTAATCCTTAGCTAATCACTATTAGCATGTAGCTATTCACTGCTAGCATGTGTAGCATGTTGAAAGTCCAGTTTGCTAGCATGAGCCAAAAATACCCAACCGCCATGCGTCTATGATGTTCTGGGGCTGAGATATAGGTCTTGGTAAACGGTTGCTAGGGTACTCTGTTTGGTTGCTATGGAGTGGCTTGGCAGCATCCAATGATGATAGTGCTTGTCTGTATGAATGATATAAACCAACCCCCATGTCTCTATGATGTTCTGATGCAGAGATATAGGTCTTGGTAAACGGTTGCTAGGCTGCTTGATAATAGTTGCTAGGGCGTGGCTAGGAAGTGTTGACGGTGATTTGTGATTGGCTGTTTATGCCCCGAGTCAAAAAAACCCACCCCCATGTTTCTATGACACTTCTATGCAAAGATATCCCTTTGATCTCTTTCAATGGAAGTCTATGGGTTCAGTTGCTAGGGAGCTCTAAATGGTTGCTAGGGCGTGGCTTCATAGGTTGACAATCATCCTGAGATAGTGATTGGCTGTCTGAGTAAATTGAGCCCACCCCCTTGTCTCTGAGACACTGTGAGCCAGAGCTGTGGTCAATACAAAATCTCTATGCAATTTCCCATAGTAGGATAAACACATGAGTTTATTGGACATCCCTCCCCATAATAAGTCAATGGGGCAATTTGAGTTGCTAGGCTGCTTGATAATGGTTGCTAGGGCGTGGCTAGGAAGTTTTGACGGTGATTTGTGATTGGCTGTTGATGCCCCGAGTCAAACAAACCCACCCTGGTGTTTCTATGACACTTCTATCCAAAGATATCCCATTGATCTCTTTCAATGGAAGTCTATGGGATCAGTTGCTAGGGAGCTCTAAATGGTTGCTAGGGCGTGGCTTGATAGAGTCACAGTGATCCTGAGATAGTGATTGGTTGTCTGAGTAAATTGAGCCCACCCCCTTGTCTCTGAGACACTGTGAGCCAGAGCTGTGGTCAATACAAAATCCCTATGCAAGTTCCCATAGTAGGATAAACGCATGAGCTTTAAATCCCTCCCCATAGTAAGTCTATGGGATTTTTTTCGGCACTTTTTTGCCCCTGGGGCAAACATCTTACCCCCGACCCCTTAGAAAAGATATAGCACACCATTCCCGATTAAGCCGCACGTTTTGACACCTCATTCGTGGGTCTGTGACAAACGGTGTGGGAGGAGTAGCGCGCCGAAATGTTGTCCGGAATAATAATAATAATAATTGATCCGTTCCTGGTTTTTCTTTCGTTAAAATTGATGCTACGCAAGCACCATAATAATAATAAGTATGGAGAATAGCAATATTGATGCATTGCTTCCCAAGGCACACTAATATGTATGTTTGAGAGTGATGGTGATGCCTTGCTACGCAAGGCATCACTAAAACCCGTTCTCGAGCTAGATAGTAATAGTGTGCCTTGCTAAAGCAAGCCCCACTAACTAGAATGTACATTTCCTGAAGAAAATGTGAGTGGTGCTTGCCGTGGCAAAAAAATCCTCCCGGATAATGCAAAAAAGCCAAGCAACATGTCTGTAGGATGTTCTGAGGCTGAGATATGGCTTATTAATGTGTTTTATGGTTGCTAGGGTACTGTACATGGTTGCTAGGATGTGTCTATACAGTTAATGGGGTGATATTGAAAGACTATTGGCCAGTCTGAGTCAAAAGAGCCCACCCTCATGACTGTACGATGGTCTGGGGCTGAGATATGGCTTCTTTATTTTGCAAAAATATGATTAGCATGATGTTAGCATGATGCTAACATGATTAGCATGATGTTAGCATGATGCTAACATGATTAGCATGATGTTAGCATGATGCTAACATGATTAGCATGATGCTAGCATGATGCTAACATGTTTAGCATGTCAATGCTAACATGATTAGCATGTTGTTAGCATGATGCTAACATGATTAGCATGTTGTTAGCATGATGCTAACATGATTAGCATGATGCTAGCATGATGCTAACATGATTAGCATGATGTTAGCATAATGCTAACATGATTAGCATGATGTTAGCATGATGCTAACATGATTAGCATGATGTTAGCATGATGCTAACATGATTAGCATGATGTTATCATAATGCTAACATGATTAGCATGATGTTAGCATGATGCTAACATGATTAGCATGACAATGCTAACATGATTAGCATGTTGTTAGCATAATGCTAACATGATTAGCATGTTGCTGGCATGTTCTAATCCTTAGCTAATCACTATTAGCATGTAGCTATTCACTGCTAGCATGTGTAGCATGTTGAAAGTCCAGTTTGCTAGCATGAGCCAATAGACCCAACCCCCATGTCTCTATGATGTTCTGAGGCAGAGATATAGGTCTTGTTAAACGGTTGCTAGGGTACTCTTTTTGGTTGCTATGGAGTGGCTTGGCAGCATCCAATGATGATACTGCTTGTCTGTATGAATGATATAAACCAACCCCCATGTCTCTATGATGTTCTGAGGCAGAGATATAGGTCTTGGTAAACGGTTGCTAGGCTGCTTGATAATGGTTGCTAGGGCGTGGCTAGGAAGTGTTGACGGTGATTTGTGATTGGCTGTTGATGCCCCGAGTCAAACAAACCCACCCTGGTGTTTCTATGACACTTCTATGCAAAGATATCCCTTTGATCTCTTTCAATGGAAGTCTATGGGATCAGTTGCTAGGGAGCTCTAAATGGTTGCTAGGGCGTGGCTTGATAGAGTCACAGTGATCCGGAGATAGTGATTGGTTGTCTGAGTAAATTGAGCCCACCCCCTTGTCTCTGAGACACTGTGAGCCAGAGCTGTGGTCAATACAAAATCCCTATGCAAGTTCCCATAGTAGGATAAACGCATGAGTTTACGGGGATTTTTTTATTTATCTTCCCCATAGTAAGTCAATGGGGCAAATTTGGGCAGCTCTAATACCCCAGGGGTACAACTTATACCCCATTGCGATGTGTCATCTGACAGGGCCAATCAGCCTCTTCAAATGTGGTGACACACGAGTTTCTACGAAATCCTCTCTCAGAGTTATGAGTCGTTAAAATTGTTGGCAATGTTAAGTCTATGGGATTTTTTTCGGCACTTTTTTGCCCCTGGGGCAAACATCTTACCCCCGACCCCTTAGAAAAGATATAGCACACCATTCCCGATTAAGCCGCACGTTTTGACGCCTCATTCGTGGGTCTGTGACAAAAACTGTGGGAGGAGTAGCGCGCCGAAAAAGTGTGTGGAAGAATAATAATAATAAGTATGGTGGATAACAATAGTGATGCCTTGCTACGCAAGCACCACTAACTAGAATGTACATTTCCTGAAGAAAATGTGAGTGGTGCTTGCCGTGGCAAAAAAATCCTCCCGGATGCTACTGGGATGCAAAAAAGCCAAGCAACATGTCTGTAGGATGTTCTGGGGCTGAGATATGGCTTATTAATGTGTTTGTACTGTTGCTAGGGTACTGTACATGGTTGCTAGGATGTGTCTATACAGTTAATGGGGTGATATTGAAAGACTATTGGCCAGTCTGAGTCAAAAGAGCCCACCCTCATGACTGTACGATGATCTGGGGCTGAGATATGGCATCTTTATGTTGCAAAAACATGATTAGCATGATGTTAGCATGAAGCTAACATGATTAGCATGATGTTAGCATGATGCTAACATGATTAGCATGTCAATGCTAACATGATTAGCATGTTGTTAGCATGATGCTAACATGATTAGCATGATGTTAGCATAATGCTAACATGATTAGCATGATGTTAGCATGATGCTAACATGATGCTAACATGATTAGCATGATGTTAGCATGATGCTAACATGATTAGCATGATGTTAGCATGAAGCTAACATGATTAGCATGATGTTAGCATGATGATAACATGATTAGCATGACAATGCTAACATGATTAGCATGATGTTAGCATGATGCTAACATGATTAGCATGTTGCTGGCATGTTGTAATCCTTAGCTAATCACTATTAGCATGTAGCTATTCACTGCTAGCATGTGTAGCATGTTGAAAGTCCAGTTTGCTAGCATGAGCCAAAAGACCCAACCCCCATGCGTCTATGATGTTCTGAGGCAGAGATATAGGTCTTGCTAAACGGTTGCTAGGGTACTCTGTTTGGTTGCTATGGAGTGGCTTGGCAGCATCCAATGATGATACTGCTTGTCTGTATGAATGATATAAACCAACCCCCATGTCTCTATGATGTTCTGATGCAGAGATATAGGTCTTGCTAAACGGTTGCTAGGCTGCTTGATATTGGTTGCTAGGGCGTGGCTAGGAAGTGTTGACGGTGATTTGTGATTGGCTGTTGATGTCCCGAGTCAAACAAACCCCACCCCCATGTTTCTATGACACTTCTATCCAAAGATATCCCTTTGATCTCTTTCAATGGAAGTGTATGGGTTCAGTTGCTAGGGAGCTCTAAATGGTTGCTAGGGCGTGGCTTCATAGGTTGACAATCATCCTGAGATAGTGATTGGCTGTCTGAGTAAATTGAGCCCACCCCCTTGTCTCTGAGACACTGTGAGCCAGAGCTGTGGTCAATACAAAATCCCTATGCAAGTTCCCATAGTAGGATAAACGCATGAGTTTATGGGACATCCCTCCCCATAATAAGTCAATGGGGCAATTTGAGTTGCTAGGCTGCTTGATAATGGTTGCTAGGGCGTGGCTAGGAAGTGTTGACGGTGATTTGTGATTGGCTGTTGATGCCCCGAGTCAAACAAACCCACCCTCGTGTATCTGTGACACTTCTATCCAAAGATATCCCTTTGATCTCTTTCAATGGAAGTCTATGGGATCAGTTGCTAGGGAGCTCTAAATGGTTGCTAGGGCGTGGCTTGAAAGAGTCAGAGTGATCCTGAGATAGTGATTGGTTGTCTGAGTAAATTGAGCCCACCCCCTTGTCTCTGAGACACTGTGAGCCAGAGCTGTGGTCAATACAAAATCCCTATGCAAGTTCCCATAGTAGGAGAAACGCATGAGTTTACGGGCGATCCCTCCCCATAGTAAGTCAATGGGGCAATTTTGGGCAGCTCTAATACCCCAGGGGTAAAACTTATACCCCATTGTGATGTGTCATCGGACAGGGCCTATTAGCCTCTTCAAATGTGGGGACACACGAGTTTCTCCGAAATCCTCACTCGGAGCTACGAGGGGTCAAAGTTTCCGCAATGTTAAATCCCATTGACTTTTCGGGTCGTTTTTTGCCCCTGGGGCAAATATCGTTACCCCGACCCCTTAGAAAAGATATAGCACACCATTCCCGAATAAGCCGGTCGATTTGACGCCTCATTCGTGGGTCTGTGACAAAAAATGTGGGAGGAGAAGCGCGCCGAAAAAGTGTCCAGAATAAAGAATAATAAGAATAATAATAAACCGTTCCTGGATTTTAAAATTGATGCTACGCAAGCACCAATAATAATATTAAGTATGTTTAATAACAATATTGATGCCTTGCTTGGCAAGCAACACTAATAAGTTTGTTTGAGAGTGATGGTGATGCCTTGCTTCGCAAGGCATCACTAAAACCGTTCTCGGGCTAGATAGTAATAGTGTGCCTTGCTAAAGCAAGCCCCACTAATAATAATAACTAGAATGTACATTTCCTGAAGAAAATGTGAGTGGTGCTTGCCGTGGCAAAAAAATCCTCCCGGATGCTACTGGGATGCAAAAAAGCCAATCAACATGTCTGTAGGATGTTCTGGGGCTGAGATATGGCTTATTAATGTGTTTGTACTGTTGCTAGGGTACTGTACATGGTTGCTAGGATGTGTCTATACAGTTTAAGGGGTGATATTGAAAGACTATTGGCCAGTCTGAGTCAAAAGAGCCCACCCTCATGACTGTACGATGTACTGGGGCTGAGATATGGCTTCTTTATGTTGCAATAGAGGTTGCTAGGGTGCTGTAACTGGTTGCTACGGTGTGGCTATAGAGTGTATGGGGTGATAGTCAAAGACTATTGGCCAGTCTGAGTCAAAAGAGCCCAACTCTGTATTCCTACAATGCTCTGCTACTGAGATATGTCTCATTAATGTTGATTTATGGTTGCTAGGGTGCTGTATCTGGTTGCCAGGGCGTGGCCATGAAGTTTGAATGTCACTAGTTATTAGCTGCTTGATAGGCCGATTCAAATGAGACCAGCCCCAAGTCTCTGTGATGTTCTGATGCAGAGATATGATCACTCAAAGTTCTTCTCCATGTTAAGTCTATGGTGACTCAATTGGGACGATTTTTTTCCCGCCAAAAACAAACATCGTACACCCGATCGCTTAGAAAAGATATAGCACACCTCTCCTCAATAAGCCGCATGATTTGACGCCTCATTCATGGGTCTGCGACAAACGGTGCCGGAGGAGTAGCGCGCCGAAGTTTTGAAAAAGTGAATAGTAATCACAACACTAGAATGTACATTTCCTGAAGAAAATGTGAGTGGTGCTTGCCGTGGCAAAAAAATCCTCTCGGATGCTAGGTTGTGTGTACTGGAGTCTCACCCGAAGCAAAAGAGGCCACCCCCAAGTCTGTACGATGTTCTGGAGCTGAGATATGTCCTATTCATGTGTTTGTACGGTTGCTAGGGTACTCTAAATGGTTGCTATGGAGTTGCTGTACAATTTATGGGGTGACATTTAAAGACTATTTGCCAGTCTGAGTCAAAAGACCCAACCCCCATACCTCTACGATGTTCTGATGCAGAGATATAGGTCTTGCTAAACGGTTGCTAGGGTACTCTGTTTGGTTGCTATGGAGGGGCTTGGCAGCATCCAATGGTGATACTGCTTGTCTGTATGAATGATATAAACCAACCCCCATGTCTCTATGATGTTCTGAGGCAGAGATATAGGTCTTGGTAAACAGTTGCTAGGCTGCTTGATTATGGTTGCTAGGGTGTGGCTAGGAAGTGTTGACGGTGATTTGTCATTGGCTGTTGATGCCCCGAGTCAAACAAACCCACCCCCATGTTTCTATGACACTTCTATCCAAAGATATCCCTTTGATTTTTTTTTATGGAAGTCTATGGGATCAGTTGCTAGGGAGCTCTAAATGGTTGCTAGGGCGTGGCTTCATAGGTTGACAATCATCCTGAGATAGTGATTCGCTGTCTGAGTAAATTGAGGCCACCCCCTTATCTTTGAGACATTGTGAGCCAGAACGATTGGTCAAAACAAAATCCCTATGCAAGTTCCCATAGTAGGATAAACGCATGGCATTTCCTGTATTTAGAGAAACACATGAGTTTAATGGGACGTCTTCCCCATAGTAAGTCAATGGGGCAAATTTGGGCAGCTCTAATGCCCCAGGGGTAAAACTTATACCGCATTGTGATGTGTCATCTGACAGGGCCTATCAGCGTCTTCAAATGTGGTGAACCACGAGTTTCTCCGAAATCCTCGCTCGGAGCTACGAGGGGTCAAAGTTGGTCGCAATGTTAAGTCAATGGGATTTTTCGGCTACTTTTTTGCCCCTGGGGCAAATATCGTACCCCCGACCCCTTAGAAAAGATATAGCACACCATTCCCGTATAAGCCGGTCGATTTGACGCCTCATTCGTGGGTCTGTGACAAAAAATGTGGGAGGAGAAGCGCGCCGAAAAAGTGTCCAGAAGAAGAATAAGAATAATAAACCGTTCCTTGTTTTTCTTTCGTTAAAATTGATGCTACGCAAGCACCATAATAATAATAAGTATGGAGAATAGCAATATTGATGCATTGCTTCCCAAGGCACACTAATATGTATGTTTGAGAGTGATGGTGATGCCTTGCTACGCAAGGCATCACTAAAAAGCGTTCTGGAGCTAGATAGTAATAGTGTGCCTTGCTAAAGCAAGCCCCACTAACTAGAATGTACATTTCCTGAAGAAAATGTGAGTGGTGCTTGCCGTGGCAAAACTCGCCACCCGGATGCTACTGGGATGCAAAAAAGCCAAGCAACATGTCTGTAGGATGTTCTGGGGCTGAGATATGGCTTATTCATGTGTTTTATGGTTGCTAGGGTATTGTACATGGTTGCTAGGATGTGTCTATACAGTTTATAGGGTGATATTGAAAGACTATTGGCCAGTCTGAGTCAAAAGAGCCCACCCTCATGACTGTACGATGATCTGGGGCTGAGATATGACTTCTTTATGTTGCAAAAACATGATTAGCATGATGTTAGCATGATGCTAACATGATTAGCATGATGTTAGCATGATCCTAACATGATTAGCATGTCAATGCTAACATGCTTAGCATGTTGTTAGCATCATGCTAACATGATTAGCATGATGTTAACATCATGCTAACATGATTAGCATGATGTTAACATAATGCTAACATGATTAGCATAATGCTAGCATGATGCTAACATGATTAGCATGATGTTAGCATGATGCTAACATGATTAGCATGATGTTAGCATGATGCTAACATGATTAGCATGATGTTAGCATAATGCTAACATGATTAGCATGATGCTAGCATGATGCTAACATGATTAGCATGATGTTAGCATGATGCTAACATGATTAGCATGATGTTAGCATGATGCTAACATGATTAGCATGATGTTAGCATGATGCCAACATGATTAGCATGTCAATGCTAACATGATTAGCATGTTGTTAGCATGATGCTAACATGATTAGCATGATGTTAGTATAATGCTAACATGATTAGCATGATGCTAACATGATTAGCATGATGCTAACATGATTAGCATGATGTTAGCATGATGCTAACATGATTAGCATGTCAATGCTAACATGATTAGCATGATGTTAGCATGATGCTAACATGATTAGCATGATGCTAGCATGATGCTAACATGATTAGCATGATGTTAGCATGATGCTAACATGATTAGCATGTTGCTGGCATTTTCTAATCCTTAACTAATCACTATTAGCATGTAGCTATTCACTGCTAGCATGTGTAGCATGTTGAAAGTCCAGTTTGCTAGCATGAGCCAATAGACCCAACCCCCATGTCTCTAGGATGTTCTGAGGCAGAGATATAGGTCTTGGTAAACGGTTGCTAGGGTACTCTGTTTGGTTGCTATGGAGTGGCTTGGCAGCATCCAATGATGATACTGCTTGTCTGTATGAATGATATAAACCAACCCCCATGTCTCTATGATGCTCTGATGCAGAGATATAGGTCTTGGTAAACGGTTGCTAGGCTGCTTGATAATAGTTGCTAGGGCATGGCTAGGAAGTGTTGACGGTGATTTGTGATTGGCTGTTGATGCCCCGAGTCAAACAAACCCACCCCCATGTTTCTATGACACTTCTATGCAAAGATATCCCTTTGATCTCTTTCAATGGAAGTCTATGGGTTCAGTTGCTAGGGAGCTCTAAATGGTTGCTAGGGCGTGGCTTCATAGGTTGACAATCATCCTGAGATAGTGATTGGCTGTCTGAGTAAATTGAGCCCACCCCCTTGTCTCTGAGACACTGTGAGCCAGAGCTGTGGTCAATACAAAATCCCTATGCAAGTTCCCATAGTAGGATAAACGCATGAGTTTATGGGACATCCCTCCCCATAATAAGTCAATGGGGCAATTTGAGTTGCTAGGCTGCTTGATAATGGTTGCTAGGGCGTGGCTAGGAAGTGTTGACGGTGATTTGTGATTGGCTGTTGATGCCCCGAGTCAAACAAACCCACCCTCATGTTTCTATGACACTTCTATCCAAAGATATCCCTTTGATCTCTTTCAATGGAAGTCTATGGGATCAGTTGCTAGGGAGCTCTAAATGGTTGCTAGGGCGTGGCTTGATGGGTTTACAGTGATCCTGAGATAGTGATTGGTTGGCTGAGTACATTGAGCCCACCCCCTTGTCTCTGAGACACTGTGAGCCAGAGCTGTGGTCAATACAAAATCCCTATGCAATTTCCCATAGTAGGATAAACGCATGAGTTTACGGGCGATCCCTCCCCATAGTAAGTCAATGGGGCAAATTTAGGAAATTTGGGCAGCTCTAATACCCCAGGGGTACAACTTATACCCCATTGTGATGTGTCATCTGACATGGGCAATCAGCCTCTTCAAATGTGGTGACACACAAGTTTTTACGAAATCCTCGCTCAGAGTTATGAGTCGTTAAAATTTTTGGCAATGTTAAGTCTATGGGATTTTTTTCGGCACTTTTTTGCCCCTGGGGCAAACATCTTACCCCCGACCCCTTAGAAAAGATATAGCACACCATTCCCGATTAAGCCGCACGTTTTGACACCTCATTCGTGGGTCTGTGACAAACGGTGTGGGAGGAGAAGCGCGCCGAAAAAGCGTCCGGAAGAATAATAAATATAAGAATAATAATAATAATAATAAACCGTTCCTCGTTTTCTTTCGTTAAAATTGATGCTACGCAAGCACCATAATAATAATAAGTATGGAGAATAGCAATATTGATGCATTGCTTCCCAAGGCACACTAATATGTATGTTTGAGAGTGATGGTGATGCCTTGCTACGCAAGGCATCACTAAAAAGCGTTCTCGGGCTAGATAGTAATAGTGTGCCTTGCTAAAGCAAGCCCCACTAACTAGAATGTACATTTCCTGAAGAAAATGTGAGTGGTGCTTGCCGTGGCAAAAAAATCCTCCCGGATAATGCAAAAAAGCCAAGCAACATGTCTGTAGGATGTTCTGAGGCTGAGATATGGCTTATTAATGTGTTTTATGGTTGCTAGGGTACTGTACATGGTTGCTAGGATGTTGACTATACAGTTTATGGGGTGATATTGAAAGACTATTGGCCAGTCTGAGTCAAAAGAGCCCACCCTCATGACTGTAGGATGTTCTGGGGCTGAGATATGGCTTCTTTATGTTGCAATACGGTTGCTAGGGTGCTCTAAATGGTTGCTGTGGTGTGTCTATACAGTTTATGAGGTAATATTAAAAGACTATTGGCCAGTCTGAGTCAAAAGAGCCCAACTCTGTATTCCTACAATGCTCTTGTACTGAGATATGGCTCATTAATGTTGATTTATGGTTGCTAGGGTGCTGTAACTGGTTGCTAGGGCGTGGCTATGAAGTTTGAATGTCACTAGTTATTAGCTGCTTGATAGGCCGATTCAAATGAGACCAGCCCCAAGTCTCTGTGATGTTCTGAGGCGGAGATATGATCACTCAAAGTTATTCTCCATGTTAAGTCAATGGGGACTCTATTGGGACGATTTTTTCCCGCCAAAAACAAACATCGTACACCCGATCGCTTAGAAAAGATATAGCACACCTCTCCTCAATAAGCCGCATGATTTGACACCTCACTCATGGGTCTGCGACAAACGGTGCCGGAGGAGTAGCGCGCCGAAGTTTTGAAAAAGTGAATAGTAATCACAACACTAGAATGTACATTTCCTGAAGAAAATGTGAGTGGTGCTTGCCGTGGCAAAAAAATCCTCCCGGATAATGCAAAAAAGCCAAGCAACATGTCTGTAGGATGTTCTGAGGCTGAGATATGGCTTATTAATGTGTTTTATGGTTGCTAGGGTACTGTACATGGTTGCTAGGATGTTGTCTATACAGTTTATGGGGTGATATTGAAAGACTATTGGCCAGTCTGAGTCAAAAGAGCCCACCCTCATGACTGTACGATGTTCTGGGGTTGAGATATGGCTTATTCATGTGTTTTATGGTTGCTAGGGTGCTGTAACTGGTTGTTAGGGTGTGGCTATAGAGTGTATGGGGTGATATTCAAAGACTATTGGCCAGTGTGAGTCAAAAGAGCCCAACTCTGTATTCCTACAATGCTCTGGTACTGAGATATGGCTCCTTAATGTTGATATATGGTTGCTAGGGTGCTGTAACTGGTTGCCAGGGCGGGGCCATGAAGTTTGAATGTCACTAGTTATTAGCTGCTTGATAGGCTGATTCAAATGAGACAAGCCCCAAGTCTCTGTGATGTTCTGATGCGGAGATATGATCACACAAACCTCTTCTCAATGTTAAGTCAATGGGGACTTGATTGGGACGATTTTTTTCCCGCCAAAAACAAACATCGTACACCCGATCGCTTAGAAAAGATATAGCACACCTCTCCTCAATAAGCCGCATGATTTGACACCTGATTCATGGGTCTGCGACAAACGGTGCCGGAGGAGTAGCGTGCCGAAGTTTTGAAAAAGTGAATAGTAATCACAACACTAGAATGTACATTTCCTGAAGAAAATGTGAGTGGTGCTTGCCGTGGCAAAAAAATCCTCCCGGATGCTACTGGGATGCAAAAAAGCCAATCAACATGTCTGTAGGATGTTCTGGGGCTGAGATATGGCTTATTAATGTGTTTGTACTGTTGCTAGGGTACTGTACATGGTTGCTAGGATGTGTCTATACAGTTTAAGGGGTGATATTGAAAGACTATTGGCCAGTCTGAGTCAAAAGAGCCCACCCTCATGACTGTACGATGTACTGGGGCTGAGATATGGCTTCTTTATGTTGCAATAGAGGTTGCTAGGGTGCTGTAACTGGTTGCTACGGTGTGGCTATAGAGTGTATGGGGTGATAGTCAAAGACTATTGGCCAGTCTGAGTCAAAAGAGCCCAACTCTGTATTCCTACAATGCTCTGCTACTGAGATATGTCTCATTAATGTTGATTTATGGTTGCTAGGGTGCTGTATCTGGTTGCCAGGGCGTGGCCATGAAGTTTGAATGTCACTAGTTATTAGCTGCTTGATAGGCCGATTCAAATGAGACCAGCCCCAAGTCTCTGTGATGTTCTGATGCAGAGATATGATCACTCAAAGTTCTTCTCCATGTTAAGTCTATGGTGACTCAATTGGGACGATTTTTTTCCCGCCAAAAACAAACATCGTACACCCGATCGCTTAGAAAAGATATAGCACACCTCTCCTCAATAAGCCGCATGATTTGACGCCTCATTCATGGGTCTGCGACAAACGGTGCCGGAGGAGTAGCGCGCCGAAGTTTTGAAAAAGTGAATAGTAATCACAACACTAGAATGTACATTTCCTGAAGAAAATGTGAGTGGTGCTTGCCGTGGCAAAAAAATCCTCCCGGATAATGCAAAAAAGCCAAGCAACATGTCTGTAGGATGTTCTGGGGCTTATTAATGTGTTTCTACTGTTGCTAGGGTACTGTACATGGTTGCTAGGATGTGTCTATACAGTTTATGGGGTGATATTGAAAGACTATTGGCCAGTCTGAGTCAAAAGAGCCCACCCTCATGACTGTACGATGCTCTGGTACTGAGATATGGCTTCTTTATGTTGCAAAAACATGATTAGCATGATGCTAACATGATTAGCATGACAATGCTAACATGATGAGCATGTTGTTAGCATGATGCTAACATGATTAGCATGATGTTAGCATGATGCTAACATGATTAGCATGATGTTAGCATGATGCTAACATGATTAGCATGATGTTAGCATGATGCTAACATGATTAGCATGACAATGCCAACATGATTAGCATGATGTTAGCATGATGCTAACATGATTAGCATGATGTTAGCATGATTAGCATGTTGTTAGCATGATGCTAACATGATTAGCATGTTGTTAGCATAATGCTAACATGATTAGCATGATGTTAGCATGATGCTAACATGATTAGCATGTCAATGCTAACATGATTAGCATGTTGTTAGCATGATGCTAACATGATTAGCATGATGTTAGCATGATGCTAACATGATTAGCATGATGTTAGCATGATGCTAACATGATTAGCATGATGTTAGCATGATGCTAACATATTTAGCATGATGTTAACATGATTAGCATGTCAATGCTAACATGATTAGCATGTTGTTAGCATGATGCTAACATGATTAGCATGATGTTAGCATAATGCTAACATGATTAGCATGATGCTAGCATGATGCTAACATGATTAGCATGATGTTAGCATGATGCTAACATGATTAGCATGATGTTAGCATGATGCTAACATGATTAGCATGACAATGCTAACATGATTAGCATGTTGTTAGCATGATGCTAACATGATTAGCATGTTGTTAGCATCATGCTAACATGATTAGCATGTAGCTGGCATGTTCTAATCCTTAGCTAATCACTATTAGCATGTAGCTATTCACTGCTAGCATGTGTAGCATGTTGAAAGTCCAGTTTGCTAGCATGAGCCAAAAATACCCAACCGCCATGCGTCTATGATGTTCTGGGGCTGAGATATAGGTCTTGGTAAACGGTTGCTAGGGTACTCTGTTTGGTTGCTATGGAGTGGCTTGGCAGCATCCAATGATGATAGTGCTTGTCTGTATGAATGATATAAACCAACCCCCATGTCTCTATGATGTTCTGATGCAGAGATATAGGTCTTGGTAAACGGTTGCTAGGCTGCTTGATAATAGTTGCTAGGGCGTGGCTAGGAAGTGTTGACGGTGATTTGTGATTGGCTGTTTATGCCCCGAGTCAAAAAAACCCACCCCCATGTTTCTATGACACTTCTATGCAAAGATATCCCTTTGATCTCTTTCAATGGAAGTCTATGGGTTCAGTTGCTAGGGAGCTCTAAATGGTTGCTAGGGCGTGGCTTCATAGGTTGACAATCATCCTGAGATAGTGATTGGCTGTCTGAGTAAATTGAGCCCACCCCCTTGTCTCTGAGACACTGTGAGCCAGAGCTGTGGTCAATACAAAATCTCTATGCAATTTCCCATAGTAGGATAAACACATGAGTTTATTGGACATCCCTCCCCATAATAAGTCAATGGGGCAATTTGAGTTGCTAGGCTGCTTGATAATGGTTGCTAGGGCGTGGCTAGGAAGTTTTGACGGTGATTTGTGATTGGCTGTTGATGCCCCGAGTCAAACAAACCCACCCTGGTGTTTCTATGACACTTCTATCCAAAGATATCCCATTGATCTCTTTCAATGGAAGTCTATGGGATCAGTTGCTAGGGAGCTCTAAATGGTTGCTAGGGCGTGGCTTGATAGAGTCACAGTGATCCTGAGATAGTGATTGGTTGTCTGAGTAAATTGAGCCCACCCCCTTGTCTCTGAGACACTGTGAGCCAGAGCTGTGGTCAATACAAAATCCCTATGCAAGTTCCCATAGTAGGATAAACGCATGAGCTTTAAATCCCTCCCCATAGTAAGTCTATGGGATTTTTTTCGGCACTTTTTTGCCCCTGGGGCAAACATCTTACCCCCGACCCCTTAGAAAAGATATAGCACACCATTCCCGATTAAGCCGCACGTTTTGACACCTCATTCGTGGGTCTGTGACAAACGGTGTGGGAGGAGTAGCGCGCCGAAATGTTGTCCGGAATAATAATAATAATAATTGATCCGTTCCTGGTTTTTCTTTCGTTAAAATTGATGCTACGCAAGCACCATAATAATAATAAGTATGGAGAATAGCAATATTGATGCATTGCTTCCCAAGGCACACTAATATGTATGTTTGAGAGTGATGGTGATGCCTTGCTACGCAAGGCATCACTAAAACCCGTTCTCGAGCTAGATAGTAATAGTGTGCCTTGCTAAAGCAAGCCCCACTAACTAGAATGTACATTTCCTGAAGAAAATGTGAGTGGTGCTTGCCGTGGCAAAAAAATCCTCCCGGATAATGCAAAAAAGCCAAGCAACATGTCTGTAGGATGTTCTGAGGCTGAGATATGGCTTATTAATGTGTTTTATGGTTGCTAGGGTACTGTACATGGTTGCTAGGATGTTGACTATACAGTTTATGGGGTGATATTGAAAGACTATTGGCCAGTCTGAGTCAAAAGAGCCCACCCTCATGACTGTAGGATGTTCTGGGGCTGAGATATGGCTTCTTTATGTTGCAATACGGTTGCTAGGGTGCTCTAAATGGTTGCTGTGGTGTGTCTATACAGTTTATGAGGTAATATTAAAAGACTATTGGCCAGTCTGAGTCAAAAGAGCCCAACTCTGTATTCCTACAATGCTCTTGTACTGAGATATGGCTCATTAATGTTGATTTATGGTTGCTAGGGTGCTGTAACTGGTTGCTAGGGCGTGGCTATGAAGTTTGAATGTCACTAGTTATTAGCTGCTTGATAGGCCGATTCAAATGAGACCAGCCCCAAGTCTCTGTGATGTTCTGAGGCGGAGATATGATCACTCAAAGTTATTCTCCATGTTAAGTCAATGGGGACTCTATTGGGACGATTTTTTCCCGCCAAAAACAAACATCGTACACCCGATCGCTTAGAAAAGATATAGCACACCTCTCCTCAATAAGCCGCATGATTTGACACCTCACTCATGGGTCTGCGACAAACGGTGCCGGAGGAGTAGCGCGCCGAAGTTTTGAAAAAGTGAATAGTAATCACAACACTAGAATGTACATTTCCTGAAGAAAATGTGAGTGGTGCTTGCCGTGGCAAAAAAATCCTCCCGGATGCTACTGGGATGCAAAAAAGCCAAGCAACATGTCTGTAGGATGTTCTGGGGCTGAGATATGGCTTATTAATGTGTTTGTACTGTTGCTAGGGTACTGTACATGGTTGCTAGGATGTGTCTATACAGTTAATGGGGTGATATTGAAAGACTATTGGCCAGTCTGAGTCAAAAGAGCCCACCCTCATGACTGTACGATGATCTGGGGCTGAGATATGGCATCTTTATGTTGCAAAAACATGATTAGCATGATGTTAGCATGAAGCTAACATGATTAGCATGATGTTAGCATGATGCTAACATGATTAGCATGTCAATGCTAACATGATTAGCATGTTGTTAGCATGATGCTAACATGATTAGCATGATGTTAGCATAATGCTAACATGATTAGCATGATGTTAGCATGATGCTAACATGATGCTAACATGATTAGCATGATGTTAGCATGATGCTAACATGATTAGCATGATGTTAGCATGAAGCTAACATGATTAGCATGATGTTAGCATGATGATAACATGATTAGCATGACAATGCTAACATGATTAGCATGATGTTAGCATGATGCTAACATGATTAGCATGTTGCTGGCATGTTGTAATCCTTAGCTAATCACTATTAGCATGTAGCTATTCACTGCTAGCATGTGTAGCATGTTGAAAGTCCAGTTTGCTAGCATGAGCCAAAAGACCCAACCCCCATGCGTCTATGATGTTCTGAGGCAGAGATATAGGTCTTGCTAAACGGTTGCTAGGGTACTCTGTTTGGTTGCTATGGAGTGGCTTGGCAGCATCCAATGATGATACTGCTTGTCTGTATGAATGATATAAACCAACCCCCATGTCTCTATGATGTTCTGATGCAGAGATATAGGTCTTGCTAAACGGTTGCTAGGCTGCTTGATATTGGTTGCTAGGGCGTGGCTAGGAAGTGTTGACGGTGATTTGTGATTGGCTGTTGATGTCCCGAGTCAAACAAACCCCACCCCCATGTTTCTATGACACTTCTATCCAAAGATATCCCTTTGATCTCTTTCAATGGAAGTGTATGGGTTCAGTTGCTAGGGAGCTCTAAATGGTTGCTAGGGCGTGGCTTCATAGGTTGACAATCATCCTGAGATAGTGATTGGCTGTCTGAGTAAATTGAGCCCACCCCCTTGTCTCTGAGACACTGTGAGCCAGAGCTGTGGTCAATACAAAATCCCTATGCAAGTTCCCATAGTAGGATAAACGCATGAGTTTATGGGACATCCCTCCCCATAATAAGTCAATGGGGCAATTTGAGTTGCTAGGCTGCTTGATAATGGTTGCTAGGGCGTGGCTAGGAAGTGTTGACGGTGATTTGTGATTGGCTGTTGATGCCCCGAGTCAAACAAACCCACCCTCGTGTATCTGTGACACTTCTATCCAAAGATATCCCTTTGATCTCTTTCAATGGAAGTCTATGGGATCAGTTGCTAGGGAGCTCTAAATGGTTGCTAGGGCGTGGCTTGAAAGAGTCAGAGTGATCCTGAGATAGTGATTGGTTGTCTGAGTAAATTGAGCCCACCCCCTTGTCTCTGAGACACTGTGAGCCAGAGCTGTGGTCAATACAAAATCCCTATGCAAGTTCCCATAGTAGGAGAAACGCATGAGTTTACGGGCGATCCCTCCCCATAGTAAGTCAATGGGGCAATTTTGGGCAGCTCTAATACCCCAGGGGTAAAACTTATACCCCATTGTGATGTGTCATCGGACAGGGCCTATTAGCCTCTTCAAATGTGGGGACACACGAGTTTCTCCGAAATCCTCACTCGGAGCTACGAGGGGTCAAAGTTTCCGCAATGTTAAATCCCATTGACTTTTCGGGTCGTTTTTTGCCCCTGGGGCAAATATCGTTACCCCGACCCCTTAGAAAAGATATAGCACACCATTCCCGAATAAGCCGGTCGATTTGACGCCTCATTCGTGGGTCTGTGACAAAAAATGTGGGAGGAGAAGCGCGCCGAAAAAGTGTCCAGAATAAAGAATAATAAGAATAATAATAAACCGTTCCTGGATTTTAAAATTGATGCTACGCAAGCACCAATAATAATATTAAGTATGTTTAATAACAATATTGATGCCTTGCTTGGCAAGCAACACTAATAAGTTTGTTTGAGAGTGATGGTGATGCCTTGCTTCGCAAGGCATCACTAAAACCGTTCTCGGGCTAGATAGTAATAGTGTGCCTTGCTAAAGCAAGCCCCACTAACTAGAATGTACATTTCCTGAAGAAAATGTGAGTGGTGCTTGCCGTGGCAAAAAAATCCTCCCGGATAATGCAAAAAAGCCAAGCAACATGTCTGTAGGATGTTCTGGGGCTGAGATATGGCTTATTAATGTGTTTGTACTGTTGCTAGGGTACTTTACATGGTTGCTAGGATGTGTCTCTACAGTTTATGGGGTGATATTGAAAGACTATTGGCCAGTCTGAGTCAAAAGAGCCCACCCTCATGACTGTACGATGTTCTGGGGCTGAGATACAGCTTCTTTATGTTGCAAAAACATGATTAGCATGATGTTAGCATGATGCTAACATGATTAGCATGATGTTAGCATGATGCTAACATGATTAGCATGTCAATGCTAACATGATTAGCATGATGTTAGCATTATGCTAACATTATTAGCATGATGTTAGCATGATGCTAACATGATTAGCATGATGTTAGCATGATGCTAACATGATTAGCATGATGTTAGCATGATGCTAACATGATTAGCATGATGTTAACATGATGCTAACATGATTAGCATGACAATGCTAACATGATTAGCATGTTGTTAGCATGATGCTAACATGATTAGCATGTTGTTAGCATGATGTTAACATGATTAGCATGTTGTTAGCATGATGCTAACATGATTAGCATGATGTTAGCATGATGCTAACATGATTAGCATGATGTTAGCATGATGCTAACATGATTAGCATGATGTTAGAATGATGCTAACATG
The DNA here is from genome assembly GCA_023566225.1 of Romanogobio albipinnatus. Taxonomy (NCBI): domain Eukaryota; kingdom Metazoa; phylum Chordata; class Actinopteri; order Cypriniformes; family Gobionidae; genus Romanogobio; species Romanogobio albipinnatus. The sequence continues at coordinate 51,154,627 of CM042246.1, read as the reverse complement.
ATTAGCATGACAATGCTAACATGATTAGCATGTTGTTAGCATGATGCTAACATGATTAGCATGATGTTAGCATGATGCTAACATTAGAAGCATGTTCTAATCCTTAGCTAATCACTATTAGCTTGTAGCTATTCACTGCTAGCATGTGTAGCATGTTGAAAGTCCAGTTTGCTAGCATGAGCCAAAAGACCCAACCGCCATGTCTCTATGATGTTCTGAGGCAGAGATATAGGTCTTGGTAAACGGTTGCTAGGGTACTCTGTTTGGTTGCTATGGAGTGGCTTGGCAGCATCCAATGATGATACTGCTTGTCTGTATGAATGATATAAACCAACCCCCATGTCTCTATGATGTTCTGATGCAGAGATATAGGTCTTGGTAAACGGTTGCTAGGGTACTCTGTTTGGTTGCTATGGAGTGGCTTGGCAGCATCCAATGGTGATACTGCTTGTCTGTATGAATGATGTAAACCAACCCCCATGTCTCTATGATGTTCTGATGCAGAGATATAGGTCTTGCTAAACGGTTGCTAGGCTGCTTGATATTGGTTGCTAGGGCGTGGCTAGGAAGTGTTGACGGTGATTTGTGATTGGCTGTTGATGTCCCGAGTCAAACAAACCCCACCCCCATGTTTCTATGACACTTCTATCCAAAGATATCCCTTTGATCTCTTTCAATGGAAGTGTATGGGTTCAGTTGCTAGGGAGCTCTAAATGGTTGCTAGGGCGTGGCTTCATAGGTTGACAATCATCCTGAGATAGTGATTGGCTGTCTGAGTAAATTGAGCCCACCCCCTTGTCTCTGAGACACTGTGAGCCAGAGCTGTGGTCAATACAATATCCCTATGCAATTTCCCATAGTAGGATAAACGCATGAGTTTATGGGACATCCCTCCCCATAATAAGTCAATGGGGCAATTTGAGTTGCTAGGCTGCTTGATAATGGTTGCTAGGGCGTGGCTAGGAAGTGTTGACGGTGATTTGTGATTGGCTGTTGATGCCCCGAGTCAAACAAACCCACCCTCGTGTATCTGTGACACTTCTATCCAAAGATATCCCTTTGATCTCTTTCAATGGAAGTCTATGGGATCAGTTGCTAGGGAGCTCTAAATGGTTGCTAGGGCGTGGCTTGAAAGAGTCAGAGTGATCCTGAGATAGTGATTGGTTGTCTGAGTAAATTGAGCCCACCCCCTTGTCTCTGAGACACTGTGAGCCAGAGCTGTGGTCAATACAAAATCCCTATGCAAGTTCCCATAGTAGGATAAACGCATGAGTTTACGGGCGATCCCTCCCCATAGTAAGTCAATGGGGCAAATTTAGGAAATTTGGGCAGCTCTAATACCCCAGGGGTACAACTTATACCCCATTGTGATGTGTCATCTGACATGGGCAATCAGCCTCTTCAAATGTGGTGACACACGAGTTTCTACGAAATCCTCTCTCAGAGTTATGAGTCGTTAAAATTTTTGCCAATGTTAAGTCTATGGGATTTTTTTCGGCACTTTTTTGCCCCTGGGGCAAACATCTTACCCCCGACCCCTTAGAAAAGATATAGCACACCATTCCCGATTAAGCCGCACGTTTTGACACCTCATTCGTGGGTCTGTGACAAACGGTGTGGGAGGAGTAGCGCGCCGAAATGTTGTCCGGAATAATAATAATAATAACTAGAATGTACATTTCCTGAAGAAAATGTGAGTGGTGCTTGCCGTGGCAAAAAAATCCTCCCGGATAATGCAAAAAAGCCAAGCAACATGTCTGTAGGATGTTCTGAGGCTGAGATATGGCTTATTAATGTGTTTGTACTGTTGCTAGGGTACTGTACATGGTTGCTAGGATGTGTCTATACAGTTTATGGGGTGATATTGAAAGACTATTGGCCAGTCTGAGTCAAAAGAGCCCACCCTCATGACTGTACGATGTTCTGGGGCTGAGATATGACTTCTTTATGTTGCAAAAACATGATTAGCATGATGTTAGCATGATGCTAACATGATTAGCATGATGTTAGCATGATGCTAACATGATTAGCATGACAATGCTAACATGATTAGAATGATGTTAGCATGATGCTAACATGATTAGAATGATGTTAGCATGATGCTAACATGATTAGCATGATGTTAGCATGATGCTAACATGATTAGCATGTTGTTAGCATGATGCTAACATGATTAGCATGACAATGCTAACATGATTAGCATAATGTTAGCATGATGCTAACATGATTAGCATGATGTTAGCATAATGCTAACATGATTAGCATGATGTTAGCATAATGCTAACATGATTAGCATGTTGTTAGCATAATGCTAACATGATTAGCATGTTGTTAGCATAATGCTAACATGATTAGCATGTTGTTAGCATGATGCTAACATGATTAGCATGATGTTAGCATGATGCTAACATGATTAGCATGATGTTAGCATGATGCTAACATGATTAGCATGTCAATGCTAACATGATTAGCATGATGTTAGCATAATGCTAACATGATTAGCATGTTGTTAGCATGATGCTAACATGATTAGCATGATGTTAGCATGATGCTAACATGATTAGCATGTCAATGCTAACATGATTAGCATGATGTTAGCATAATGCTAACATGATTAGCATGATGTTAGCATGATGCTAACATGATTAGCATGATGTTAGCATAATGCTAACAAGATTAGCATGATGCTAGCATGATGCTAACATGATTAGCATGATGTTAGCATGATGCTAACATGATTAGAATGATGCTAACATGATTAGCATGATGTTAGCATGATGCTAACATGATTAGCATGACAATGCTAACATGATTAGCATGTTGTTAGCATAATGCTAACATGATTAGCATGTTGCTGGCATGTTCTAATCCTTAGCTAATCACTATTAGCATGTAGCTATTCACTGCTAGCATGTGTAGCATGTTGAAAGTCCAGTTTGCTAGCATGAGCCAAAAAAACCCAACCGCCATGCGTCTATGATGTTCTGGGGCTGAGATATAGGTCTTGGTAAACGGTTGCTAGGGTACTCTGTTTGGTTGCTATGGAGTGGCTTGGCAGCATCCAATGATGATAGTGCTTGTCTGTATGAATGATATAAACCAACCCCCATGTCTCTATGATGTTCTGATGCAGAGATATAGGTCTTGGTAAACGGTTGCTAGGCTGCTTGATAATAGTTGCTAGGGCGTGGCTAGGAAGTGTTGACGGTGATTTGTGATTGGCTGTTGATGCCCCGAGTCAAACAAACCCACCCCCATGTTTCTATGACACTTCTATGCAAAGATATCCCTTTGATCTCTTTCAATGGAAGTCTATGGGTTCAGTTGCTAGGGAGCTCTAAATGGTTGCTAGGGCGTGGCTACATAGGTTGACAATCATCCTGAGATAGTGATTGGCTGTCTGAGTAAATTGAGCCCACCCCCTTGTCTCTGAGACACTGTGAGCCAGAGCTGTGGTCAATACAAAATCCCTATGCAATTTCCCATAGTAGGATAAACACATGAGTTTACGGGACATCCCTCCCCATAATAAGTCAATGGGGCAATTTGAGTTGCTAGGCTGCTTGATAATGGTTGCTAGGGCGTGGCTAGGAAGTGTTGAAGGTGATTTGTGATTGGCTGTTGATGCCCCGAGTCAAACAAACCCACCCCCATGTTTCTATGTCACTTCTATCCAAAGATATCCCTTTGATCTCTTTCAATGGAAGTCTATGGGATCAGTTGCTAGGGAGCTCTAAATGGTTGCTAGGGCGTGGCTTCATAGGTTGACAATCATCCTGAGATAGTGATTGGCTGTCTGAGTAAATTGAGCCCACCCCCTTGTCTTTGAGACATTGTGAGCCAGAACGATTGGTCAAAACAAAATCCCTATGCAAGTTCCCATAGTAGGATAAACGCATGGCATTTCCTGTATTTAGAGAAACGCATGAGTTTAATGGGCCTTCCCTCCCCATAGTAAGTCAATGGGGCAAATTTGGGCAGCTCTAATGCCCCAGGGGTAAAACTTATACCCCATTGCGATGTGTCATCTGACAGGGCCTATCAGCGTCTTCAAATGTGGTGAACCACGAGTTTCTCCGAAATCCTCGCTCGGAGCTACGAGGGGTCAAAGTTGGTCGTAATGCAAAGTGCATGGGATTTTTTCGGCTACTTATTTGCCCCTGGGGCAAACACCGTACCCCCGATCCCTTATAAAAGTCATAGCACACCATTCCCGAATAAGCCGGTCGATTTGACACCTCATTCAAGGGTCTGTGACAAACGGTGCGGGACAAGTTACGCGCCGAAATTCACGCGGAAGAATAATAATATATAATAAGCCCACAGAATAGTAATAGTGTGCTTCGCCTTTACAGGCAAGCACCACTAATAAACCGATCCTTGGTGAAAAAAAAAAATTGATCGTAAAATTGATTTTACGCAAGCACCAATAATAATATTAAGTATGTTTAATAGCAATATTGATGCATTGCTTCCCAAGGCACACTAATATGTATGTTTGAGAGTGATGGTGATGCCTTGCTACGCAAGGCATCACTAAAACCCGTTCTGGAGCTAGATACTAATAGTGTGCCTTGCTAAAGCAAGCCCCACTAACTAGAATGTACATTTCCTGAAGAAAATGTGAGTGGTGCTTGCCGTGGCAAAAAAATCCTCCCGGATAATGCAAAAAAGCCAAGCAACATGTCTGTAGGATGTTCTGAGGCTGAGATATGGCTTATTAATGTGTTTTATGGTTGCTAGGGTACTGTACATGGTTGCTAGGATGTTGTCTATACAGTTTATGGGGTGATATTGAAAGACTATTGGCCAGTCTGAGTCAAAAGAGCCCACCCTCATGACTGTACGATGTTCTGGGGTTGAGATATGGCTTATTCATGTGTTTTATGGTTGCTAGGGTGCTGTAACTGGTTGTTAGGGTGTGGCTATAGAGTGTATGGGGTGATATTCAAAGACTATTGGCCAGTGTGAGTCAAAAGAGCCCAACTCTGTATTCCTACAATGCTCTGGTACTGAGATATGGCTCCTTAATGTTGATATATGGTTGCTAGGGTGCTGTAACTGGTTGCCAGGGCGGGGCCATGAAGTTTGAATGTCACTAGTTATTAGCTGCTTGATAGGCTGATTCAAATGAGACAAGCCCCAAGTCTCTGTGATGTTCTGATGCGGAGATATGATCACACAAACCTCTTCTCAATGTTAAGTCAATGGGGACTTGATTGGGACGATTTTTTTCCCGCCAAAAACAAACATCGTACACCCGATCGCTTAGAAAAGATATAGCACACCTCTCCTCAATAAGCCGCATGATTTGACACCTGATTCATGGGTCTGCGACAAACGGTGCCGGAGGAGTAGCGTGCCGAAGTTTTGAAAAAGTGAATAGTAATCACAACACTAGAATGTACATTTCCTGAAGAAAATGTGAGTGGTGCTTGCCGTGGCAAAAAAATCCTCCCGGATAATGCAAAAAAGCCAAGCAACATGTCTGTAGGATGTTCTGGGGCTGAGATATGGCTTATTAATGTGTTTGTACTGTTGCTAGGGTACTGTACAAGGTTGCTAGGATGTTTCTATACAGTTTATGGGGTGATATTGAAAGACTATTGGCCAGTCTGAGTCAAAAGAGCCCACCCTCATGACTGTACGATGTTTTGGGGCTGAGATATGGCTTCTTTATGTGTTTGTACGGTTACTAGGATGCTCTAAATGGTTGCTAGGGTGTGGCTATAGAGTTTATGAGGTAATATATAAAGACTATTGGCCAGTCTGAGTCAAATAAGCACACCCTCATGACTGTACGATGCTCTGGTACTGAGATATGGCTCATTAATGTTGATATATGGTTGCTAGGGTGCTGTAACAGGTTGCTAGGGCGTGGCTATGAAGTTTGAATGTCACTACTCATTAGCTGCTTTATAGGCCGATTCAAATGAGACCAGCCCCAAGTCTCTGTGATGTTCTGATGCGGAGATATGATCACACAAACCTCTTCTCCATGTTAAGTCTATGGTGACTCAATTGGGACGATTTTTTTCCCGCCAAAAACAAACATCGTATACCCGATCGCTTAGAAAAGATATAGCACACCTCTCCTCAATAAGCCGCATGATTTGACACCTCACTCATGGGTCTGCGACAAACGGTGCCGGAGGAGTAGCGCGCCAAAGTTTTGAAAAAGTGAATAGTAATCACAACACTAGAATGTACATTTCCTGAAGAAAATGTGAGTGGTGCTTGCCGTGGCAAAAAAATCCTCCCGGATAATGCAAAAAAGCCAAGCAACATGTCTGTAGGATGTTCTGAGGCTGAGATATGGCTTATTAATGTGTTTGTACTGTTGCTAGGGTACTGTACATGGTTGCTAGGATGTGTCTATACAGTTTATGGGGTGATATTGAAAGACTATTGGCCAGTCTGAGTCAAAAGAGCCCACCCTCATGACTGTACGATGTTCTGGGGCTGAGATATGACTTCTTTATGTTGCAAAAACATGATTAGCATGATGTTAGCATGATGCTAACATGATTAGCATGATGTTAGCATGATGCTAACATGATTAGCATGACAATGCTAACATGATTAGAATGGTGTTAGCATGATGCTAACATGATTAGCATGATGTTAGCATGATGCTAACATGATTAGCATGATGTTAGCATGATGTTAACATGATTAGCATGTTGTTAGCATGATGCTAACATGATTAGCATGACAATGCTAACATGATTAGCATGATGTTAGCATGATGCTAACATGATTAGCATGATGTTAGCATAATGCTAACATGATTAGCATGATGTTAGCATAATGCTAACATGATTAGCATGTTGTTAGCATAATGCTAACATGATTAGCATGTTGTTAGCATAATGCTAACATGATTAGCATGATGTTAGCATGATGCTAACATGATTAGCATGATGTTAGCATGATGCTAACATGATTAGCATGATGTTAGCATGATGCTAACATGATTAGCATGTCAATGCTAACATGATTAGCATGATGTTAGCATAATGCTAACATGATTAGCATGTTGTTAGCATGATGCTAACATGATTAGCATGATGTTAGCATGATGCTAACATGATTAGCATGTCAATGCTAACATGATTAGCATGATGTTAGCATAATGCTAACATGATTAGCATGATGCTAACATGATGCTAATCATGTTAGCATGATGTTAGCATGATGCTAACATGATTAGCATGATGTTAGCATAATGCTAACAAGATTAGCATGATGCTAGCATGATGCTAACATGATTAGCATGATGTTAGCATGATGCTAACATGATTAGAATGATGCTAACATGATTAGCATGATGTTAGCATGATGCTAACATGATTAGCATGACAATGCTAACATGATTAGCATGTTGTTAGCATAATGCTAACATGATTAGCATGTTGCTGGCATGTTCTAATCCTTAGCTAATCACTATTAGCATGTAGCTATTCACTGCTAGCATGTGTAGCATGTTGAAAGTCCAGTTTGCTAGCATGAGCCAAAAATACCCAACCGCCATGCGTCTATGATGTTCTGGGGCTGAGATATAGGTCTTGGTAAACGGTTGCTAGGGTACTCTGTTTGGTTGCTATGGAGTGGCTTGGCAGCATCCAATGATGATAGTGCTTGTCTGTATGAATGATATAAACCAACCCCCATGTCTCTATGATGTTCTGATGCAGAGATATAGGTCTTGGTAAACGGTTGCTAGGCTGCTTGATAATAGTTGCTAGGGCGTGGCTAGGAAGTGTTGACGGTGATTTGTGATTGGCTGTTGATGCCCCGAGTCAAACAAACCCACCCCCATGTTTCTATGACACTTCTATGCAAAGATATCCCTTTGATCTCTTTCAATGGAAGTCTATGGGTTCAGTTGCTAGGGAGCTCTAAATGGTTGCTAGGGCGTGGCTACATAGGTTGACAATCATCCTGAGATAGTGATTGGCTGTCTGAGTAAATTGAGCCCACCCCCTTGTCTCTGAGACACTGTGAGCCAGAGCTGTGGTCAATACAAAATCCCTATGCAATTTCCCATAGTAGGATAAACACATGAGTTTACGGGACATCCCTCCCCATAATATGTCAATGGGGCAATTTGAGTTGCTAGGCTGCTTGATAATGGTTGCTAGGGCGTGGCTAGGAAGTGTTGAAGGTGATTTGTGATTGGCTGTTGATGCCCCGAGTCAAACAAACCCACCCCCATGTTTCTATGTCACTTCTATCCAAAGATATCCCTTTGATCTCTTTCAATGGAAGTCTATGGGATCAGTTGCTAGGGAGCTCTAAATGGTTGCTAGGGCGTGGCTTCATAGGTTGACAATCATCCTGAGATAGTGATTGGCTGTCTGAGTAAATTGAGCCCACCCCCTTGTCTTTGAGACATTGTGAGCCAGAACGATTGGTCAAAACAAAATCCCTATGCAAGTTCCCATAGTAGGATAAACGCATGGCATTTCCTGTATTTAGAGAAACGCATGAGTTTAATGGGCCTTCCCTCCCCATAGTAAGTCAATGGGGCAAATTTGGGCAGCTCTAATGCCCCAGGGGTAAAACTTATACCCCATTGCGATGTGTCATCTGACAGGGCCTATCAGCGTCTTCAAATGTGGTGAACCACGAGTTTCTCCGAAATCCTCGCTCGGAGCTACGAGGGGTCAAAGTTGGTCGTAATGCAAAGTGCATGGGATTTTTTCGGCTACTTATTTGCCCCTGGGGCAAACACCGTACCCCCGATCCCTTATAAAAGTCATAGCACACCATTCCCGAATAAGCCGGTCGATTTGACACCTCATTCAAGGGTCTGTGACAAACGGTGCGGGACAAGTTACGCGCCGAAATTCACGCGGAAGAATAATAATATATAATAAGCCCACAGAATAGTAATAGTGTGCTTCGCCTTTACAGGCAAGCACCACTAACTAGAATGTACATTTCCTGAAGAAAATGTGAGTGGTGCTTGCCGTGGCAAAAAAATCCTCCCGGATAATGCAAAAAAGCCAAGCAACATGTCTGTACGATGTTCTGGGGCTTATTAATGTGTTTGTACTGTTGCTAGGGTACTGTACATGGTTGCTAGGATGTGTCTATACAGTTTATGGGGTGATATTGAAAGACTATTGGCCAGTCTGAGTCAAAAGAGCCCACCCTCATGACTGTACGATGCTCTGGTACTGAGATATGGCTTCTTTATGTTGCAAAAACATGATTAGCATGATGTTAACATGATGCTAACATGATTAGCATGACAATGCTAACATGATTAGCATGTTGTTAGCATGATGCTAACATGATTAGCATGATGTTAGCATGATGCTAACATGATTAGCATGATGTTAGCATGATGTTAACATGATTAGCATGATGTTAGCATGATGCTAACATGATTAGCATGATATTAGCATTATGCTAACATGATTAGCATGATGCTAACATGATTAGCATGACAATGCTAACATGATTAGCATGTTGTTAGCATGATGCTAACATGATTAGCATGTTGTTAGCATGATGCTAACATGATTAGCATGTTGTTAGCATAATGCTAACATGATTAGCATGATGTTAGCATGATGCTAACATGATTAGCATGATGTTAGCATGATGCTAACATGATTAGCATGATGTTAGCATGATGCTAACATGATTAGCATGACAATGCTAACATGATTAGCATGTTGTTAGCATGATGCTAACATGATTAGCATGACAATGCTAACATGATTAGCATGTTGTTAGCATAATGCTAACATGATTAGCATGATGTTAGCATGATGTTAACACGATTAGCATGATGTTAGCATGATGCTAACATGATTAGCATGATGTTAGCATGAAGCTAACATGATTTGCATGATGTTAGCATGATGCTAACATGATTAGCATGACAATGCTAACATGATTAGCATGATGTTACTATTAGCTATTAGCATGTAGCTATTCACTGCTAGCATGTGTAGCATGTTGAAAGTCCAGTTTGCTAGCATGAGCCAAAAGACCCAACCCCCATGTCTCTATGATGTTCTGAGGCAGAGATATAGGTCTTGGTAAACGGTTGCTATGCTGCTTGATAATAGTTGCTAGGGCGTGGCTAGTAAGTGTTGATGGTGATTTGTGATTGGCTGTTGATGCCCCGAGTCAAACAAACCCACCCCCATGTTTCTATGACACTTCTATGCAAAGATATCCCTTTGATCTCTTTCAATGGAAGTCTATGGGTTCAGTTGCTAGGGAGCTCTAAATGGTTGCTAGGGCGTGGCTTCATAGCTTGACAATCATCCTGAGATAGTGATTGGCTGTCTGAGTAAATTGAGCCCACCCCCTTGTCTCAGAGACACTGTGAGCCAGAGCTGTGGTCAATACAAAATCCCTATGCAATTTCCCATAGTAGGATAAACGCATGAGTTTATGGGACATCCCTCCCCATAATAAGTCAATGGGGCAATTTGAGTTGCTAGGCTGCTTGATAATGGTTGCTAGGGCGTGGCTAGGAAGTGTTGACGGTGATTTGTGATTGGCTGTTGATGCCCCGAGTCAAACAAACCCACCCTCGTGTATCTGTGACACTTCTATCCAAAGATATCCCTTTGATCTCTTTCAATGGAAGTCTATGGGATCAGTTGCTAGGGAGCTCTAAATGGTTGCTAGGGCGTGGCTTGAAAGAGTCAGAGTGATCCTGAGATAGTGATTGGTTGTCTGAGTAAATTGAGCCCACCCCCTTGTCTCTGAGACACTGTGAGCCAGAGCTGTGGTCAATACAATATCCCTATGCAATTTCCCATAGTAGGATAAACGCATGAGTTTTAAATCCCTCCCCATAGTAAGTCAATGGGGCAAATTTGGGCAGCTCTAATGCCCCAGGGGTAAAACTTATACCCCATTGCGATGTGTCATCTGACAGGGCCTATCAGCATCTTCAAATGTGGTGAACCACGAGTTTCTCCGAAATCCTCGCTTGGAGCTACGAGGGGTCAAAGTTGGTCGCAATGCAAAGTGCATGGGATTTTTTCGGCTAGTTTTTTGCCCCTGGGGCAAACACCGTACCCCCGATCCCTTATAAAAGTCATAGCACACCATTCCCGAATAAGCCGGTCGATTTGACACCTCATTCATGGGTCTGTGACAAACGGTGCGGGACGAGTTACGCGCCGAAATTCACGCGGAAGAATAAAATATAAATAATAATAATAAACCGTTCCTGGATCGTTAAAATTGATGCTACGCAAGCACCAATAATAATATTAAGTATGTTTAATAACAATATTGATGCCTTGCTTGGCAAGCACCACTAATAAGTTTGTTTGAGAGTGATGGTGATGCCTTGCTTCGCAAGGCATCACTAAAACCGTTTTTTGGCTAGATAGTAATAGTGTGCTTCGCCTTTACAGGCAAGCACCACTAACTAGAATGTACATTTCCTGAAGAAAATGTGAGTGGTGCTTGCCGTGGCAAAACTCGCCACCCGGATGCTACTGTGATGCAAAAAAGCCAAGCAACATGTCTGTACGATGTTCTGGGGCTGAGATATGGCTTATTAATGTGTTTGTACAGTTGCTAGGGTACTGTACATGGTTGCTAGGATGTGTCTATACAGTTTATGGGGTGATATTGAAAGACTATTGGCCAGTCTGAGTCAAAAGACCCACCCTCATGACTGTACGATGTTCTGGGGCTGAGATACAGCTTCTTTATGTTGCAATACGGTTGCTAGGGTGCTCTAAATGGTTGCTATGGTGTGTCTATACAGTTTATGGGGTGATATTGAAATACTATTGGCCAGTCTGAGTCAAAAGAGCCCACCCTCATGACTGTACAATGTTTTGGGGCTGAGATATGGCTTCTTTTTGTGTTTGTACGGTTGCTAGGGTGCTCTAAATGGTTGCTAGGGCGTGGCCATGAAGTTTGAATGTCACTAATTATTAGCTGCTTGATAGGCCGATTCAAATGAGCCCAGCCCCAAGTCTCTGTGATGTTCTGATGCGGAGATATGAATACACAAACCTCTTCTCAATGTTAAGTCTATGGTGACTCAATTGGGACGAATTTTTTCCCGCCAAAAACAAACATCGTACACCCGATCGCTTAGAAAAGATATAGCACACCTCTCCTCAATAAGCCGCATGATTTGACACCTCATTCATGGGTCTGCGACAAACGGTGCCGGAGGAGTAGCGCGCCGAAGTTTTGAAAAAGTGAATAGTAATCACAACACTAGAATGTACATTTCCTGAAGAAAATGTGAGTGGTGCTTGCCGTGGCAAAACTCGCCACCCGGATAATGCAAAAAAGCCAAGCAACATGCTAACATGATTAGCATGATGCTAGCATGATGTTAACATGATTAGCATGATGCTAGCATGATGTTAACATGATTAGCATGATGTTAGCATGATGCTAACATGATTAGCATGATGTTAGCATGATGCTAACATGATTAGCATGTCAATGCTAACATGATTAGCATGTTGTTAGCATGATGCTAACATGATTAGCATGATGTTAGCATAATGCTAACATGATTAGCATGATGCTAGGATGATGCTAGCATGATTAGCATGATGTTAGCATGATGCTAACATGATTAGCATGATGTTAGCATGATGCTAACATGATTAGCATGACAATGCTAACATGATTAGCATGTTGTTAGCATAATGCTAACATGATTAGCATGATGCTAGCATAATGCTAACATGATTAGCATGATGCTAGCATGAAGCTAACATGATTAGCATGTTGCTGGCATGTTCTAATCCTTAGCTAATCACTATTAGCATGTAGCTATTCACTGCTAGCATGTGTAGCATGTTGAAAGTCCAGTTTGCTAGCATGAGCCAAAAGACCCAACCGCCATGTCTCTATGATGTTCTGAGGCAGAGATATAGGTCTTGGTAAACGGTTGCTAGGGTACTCTGTTTGGTTGCTATGGAGTGGCTTGGCAGCATCCAATGATGATAGTGCTTGTCTGTATGAATGATATAAACCAACCCCCATGTCTCTAGGATGTTCTGAGGCAGAGATATAGGTCTTGGTAAACGGTTGCTAGGCTGCTTGATAATAGTTGCTAGGGCGTGGCTAGGAAGTGTTGAAGGTGATTTGTGATTGGCTGTTGATGCCCCGAGTCAAACAAACCCACCCCCATGTTTCTATGACACTTCTATCCAAAGATATCCCTTTGATCTCTTTCAATGGAAGTCTATGGGATCAGTTGCTAGGGAGCTCTAAATGGTTGCTAGGGCGTGGCTTCATAGCTTGACAATCATCCTGAGATAGTGATTGGCTGTCTGAGTAAATTGAGCCCACCCCCTTGTCTCTGAGACACTGTGAGCCAGAGCTGTGGTCAATACAAAATCCCTATGCAAGTTCCCATAGTAGGATAAACGCATGAGTTTATGGGACATCCCTCCCCATAATAAGTCAATGGGGCAATTTGAGTTGCTAGGCTGCTTGATAATGGTTGCTAGGGCGTGGCTAGGAAGTGTTGAAGGTGATTTGTGATTGGCTGTTGATGCCCCGAGTCAAACAAACCCACCCCCATGTTTCTATGACACTTCTATCCAAAGATATCCCTTTGATCTCTTTCAATGGAAGTCTATGGGATCAGTTGCTAGGGAGCTCTAAATGGTTGCTAGGGCGTGGCTTGATGGGTTTACAGTGATCCTGAGATAGTGATTGGCTGTCTGAGTAAATTGAGCCCACCCCCTTGTCTCTGAGACACTGTGAGCCAGAGCTGTGGTCAATACAAAATCCCTATGTAATTTCCCATAGTAGGATAAACGCATGAGTTTACGGGCGATCCCTCCCCATAGTAAGTCAATGGGGCAATTTTAGGAAATTTGGGCAGCTCTAATACCCCAGGGGTACAACTTATACCCCATTGTGATGTGTCATCTGACATGGGCAATCAGCCTCTTCAAATGTGGTGACACACGAGTTTCTACGAAATCCCCTCTCAGAGTTATGAGTCGTTAAAATTTTTGCCAATGTTAAGTCTATGGGATTTTTTTCGGCACTTTTTTGCCCCTGGGGCAAACATCTTACCCCCGACCCCTTAGAAAAGATATAGCACACCATTCCCGATTAAGCCGCACGTTTTGACACCTCATTCGTGGGTCTGTGACAAACGGTGTGGGAGGAGTAGCGCGCCGAAATGTTGTCCGGAATAATAATAATAATAATAATAATAATAAACCGTTCCTTGTTTTTCTTTCGTTAAAATTGATGCTACGCAAGCACCATAATAATAATAAGTATGGAGAATAGCAATATTGATGCATTGCTTCCCAAGGCACACTAATATGTATGTTTGAGAGTGATGGTGATGCCTTGCTACGCAAGGCATCACTAAAACCCGTTCTCGAGCTAGATAGTAATAGTGTGCCTTGCTAAAGCAAGCCCCACTAACTAGAATGTACATTTCCTGAAGAAAATGTGAGTGGTGCTTGCCGTGGCAAAAAAATCCTCCCGGATAATGCAAAAAAGCCAAGCAACATGTCTGTAGGATGTTCTGGGGCTTATTAATGTGTTTGTACTGTTGCTAGGGTACTGTACATGGTTGCTAGGATGTGTCTATACAGTTTATGGGGTGATATTGAAAGACTATTGGCCAGTCTGAGTCAAAAGAGCCCACCCTCATGACTGTACGATGCTCTGGTACTGAGATATGGCTTCTTTATGTTGCAAAAACATGATTAGCATGATGTTAACATGATGCTAACATGATTAGCATGACAATGCTAACATGATTAGCATGTTGTTAGCATGATGCTAACATGATTAGCATGATGCTAGCATTATGCTAACATGATTAGCATGTTGTTAGCATGATGCTAACATGATTAGCATGATGCTAGCATTATGCTAACATGATTAGCATGTTGTTAGCATGATGCTAACATGATTAGCATGATGTTAGCATGATGCTAACATGATTAGCATGACAATGCTAACATGATTAGCATTTTGTTAGCATAATGCTAGCATGATTAGCATGATGCTAGCATTATGCTAACATGATTAGCATGTTGTTAGCATGATGCTAACATGATTAGCATGATGTTAGCATGATGCTAAAATGATTAGCATGATGTTAGCATGATGCTAACATGATTAGCATGATGCTAGCATGATGCTAACATGATTAGCATGATGCTAACATGATTAGCATGATGCTAACATGATTAGCATGATGTTAGCATGATGCTAACATGATTAGCATGATGTTAGCATGATGCTAACATGATTAGCATGACACTGCTAACATGATTAGCATGTTGTTAGCATGATGCTAACATGATTAGCATGATGTTAGCATGATGCTAGCATGATTAGCATGATGTTAGCATGATGCTAACATGATTAGCATGTCAATGCTAACATGATTAGCATGTTGTTAGCATGATGCTAACATGATTAGCATGATGTTAGCATAATGTTAACATGATTAGCATGATGCTAGCATGATGCTAACATGATTAGCATGATGCTAGCATGATGCTAACATGATTAGCATGATGTTAGCATGATGCTAACATGATTAGCATGTCAATGCTAACATGATTAGCATGATGCTAGCATGATGCTAGCATGATTAGCATGATGTTAGCATGATGCTAACATGATTAGCATGACAATGCTAACATGATTAGCAAGTTGTTAGCATAATGCTAACATGATTAGCATGATGTTAGCATGATTAGCATGACAATGCTAACATGATTAGCAAGTTGTTAGCATGATGCTAACATGATTAGCATGTTGTTAACATAATGCTAACATGATTAGCATGTTGCTGGCATGTTCTAATCCTTAGCTAATCACTATTAGCATGTAGCTAATCACTATTAGCATGTAGCTATTCACTGCTAACATGTGTAGCATGTTGAAAGTCCAGTTTGCTAGCATGAGCCAAAAGACCCAACCGCCATGTCTCTATGATGTTCTGAGGCAGAGATATAGGTCTTGGTAAACGGTTGCTAGGGTACTCTGTTTGGTTGCTATGGAGTGGCTTGGCAGCATCCAATGATGATACTGCTTGTCTGTATGAATGATATAAACCAACCCCCATGTCTCTATGATGTTCTGATGCAGAGATATAGGTCTTGGTAAACGGTTGCTAGGGTACTCTGTTTGGTTGCTATGGAGTGGCTTGGCAGCATCCAATGGTGATACTGCTTGTCTGTATGAATGATATAAACCAACCCCCATGTCTCTATGATGTTCTGATGCAGAGATATAGGTCTTGCTAAACGGTTGCTAGGCTGCTTGATATTGGTTGCTAGGGCGTGGCTAGGAAGTGTTGACGGTGATTTGTGATTGGCTGTTGATGTCCCGAGTCAAACAAACCCCACCCCCATGTTTCTATGACACTTCTATCCAAAGATATCCCTTTGATCTCTTTCAATGGAAGTGTATGGGTTCAGTTGCTAGGGAGCTCTAAATGGTTGCTAGGGCGTGGCTTCATAGGTTGACAATCATCCTGAGATAGTGATTGGCTGTCTGAGTAAATTGAGCCCACCCCCTTGTCTCTGAGACACTGTGAGCCAGAGCTGTGGTCAATACAATATCCCTATGCAATTTCCCATAGTAGGATAAACGCATGAGTTTATGGGACATCCCTCCCCATAATAAGTCAATGGGGCAATTTGAGTTGCTAGGCTGCTTGATAATGGTTGCTAGGGCGTGGCTAGGAAGTGTTGACGGTGATTTGTGATTGGCTGTTGATGCCCCGAGTCAAACAAACCCACCCTCGTGTATCTGTGACACTTCTATCCAAAGATATCCCTTTGATCTCTTTCAATGGAAGTCTATGGGATCAGTTGCTAGGGAGCTCTAAATGGTTGCTAGGGCGTGGCTTGAAAGAGTCAGAGTGATCCTGAGATAGTGATTGGTTGTCTGAGTAAATTGAGCCCACCCCCTTGTCTCTGAGACACTGTGAGCCAGAGCTGTGGTCAATACAAAATCCCTAAGCAAGTTCCCATAGTAGGATAAACGCATGAGTTTACGGGCGATCCCTCCCCATAGTAAGTCAATGGGGCAAATTTAGGAAATTTGGGCAGCTCTAATACCCCAGGGGTACAACTTATACCCCATTGTGATGTGTCATCTGACATGGGCAATCAGCCTCTTCAAATGTGGTGACACACGAGTTTCTACGAAATCCTCTCTCAGAGTTATGAGTCGTTAAAATTTTTGCCAATGTTAAGTCTATGGGATTTTTTTCGGCACTTTTTTGCCCCTGGGGCAAACATCTTACCCCCGACCCCTTAGAAAAGATATAGCACACCATTCCCGATTAAGCCGCACGTTTTGACACCTCATTCGTGGGTCTGTGACAAACGGTGTGGGAGGAGTAGCGCGTCAAAATGTTGTGCGGAATAAGAATAATAATAATAATAATAAACCGATCCTTGGTGAACAAATATTTGATCGTAAAATTGATGCTACGCAAGCACCATAATAATAATAAGTATGGAGAATAGCAATATTGATGCATTGCTTCCCAAGGCACACTAATATGTATGTTTGAGAGTGATGGTGATGCCTTGCTACGCAAGGCATCACTAAAAAGCGTTCTCGGGCTAGATAGTAATAGTGTGCCTTGCTAAAGCAAGCCCCACTAATAAACCGTTCCTTGTTTTTCTTTCGTTAAAATTGATGCTACGCAAGCACCATAATAATAATAAGTATGGAGAATAGCAATATTGATGCATTGCTTCCCAAGGCACACTAATATGTATGTTTGAGAGTGATGGTGATGCCTTGCTACGCAAGGCATCACTAAAACCCGTTCTCGAGCTAGATAGTAATAGTGTGCCTTGCTAAAGCAAGCCCCACTAACTAGAATGTACATTTCCTGAAGAAAATGTGAGTGGTGCTTGCCGTGGCAAAACTCGCCACCCGGATAATGCAAAAAAGCCAAGCAACATGCTAACATGATTAGCATGATGCTAGCATGATGTTAACATGATTAGCATGATGCTAGCATGATGTTAACATGATTAGCATGATGTTAGCATGATGCTAACATGATTAGCATGATGTTAGCATGATGCTAACATGATTAGCATGTCAATGCTAACATGATTAGCATGTTGTTAGCATGATGCTAACATGATTAGCATGATGTTAGCATAATGCTAACATGATTAGCATGATGCTAGGATGATGCTAGCATGATTAGCATGATGTTAGCATGATGCTAACATGATTAGCATGATGTTAGCATGATGCTAACATGATTAGCATGACAATGCTAACATGATTAGCATGTTGTTAGCATAATGCTAACATGATTAGCATGATGCTAGCATAATGCTAACATGATTAGCATGATGCTAGCATGAAGCTAACATGATTAGCATGTTGCTGGCATGTTCTAATCCTTAGCTAATCACTATTAGCATGTAGCTATTCACTGCTAGCATGTGTAGCATGTTGAAAGTCCAGTTTGCTAGCATGAGCCAAAAGACCCAACCGCCATGTCTCTATGATGTTCTGAGGCAGAGATATAGGTCTTGGTAAACGGTTGCTAGGGTACTCTGTTTGGTTGCTATGGAGTGGCTTGGCAGCATCCAATGATGATAGTGCTTGTCTGTATGAATGATATAAACCAACCCCCATGTCTCTAGGATGTTCTGAGGCAGAGATATAGGTCTTGGTAAACGGTTGCTAGGCTGCTTGATAATAGTTGCTAGGGCGTGGCTAGGAAGTGTTGAAGGTGATTTGTGATTGGCTGTTGATGCCCCGAGTCAAACAAACCCACCCCCATGTTTCTATGACACTTCTATCCAAAGATATCCCTTTGATCTCTTTCAATGGAAGTCTATGGGATCAGTTGCTAGGGAGCTCTAAATGGTTGCTAGGGCGTGGCTTCATAGCTTGACAATCATCCTGAGATAGTGATTGGCTGTCTGAGTAAATTGAGCCCACCCCCTTGTCTCTGAGACACTGTGAGCCAGAGCTGTGGTCAATACAAAATCCCTATGCAAGTTCCCATAGTAGGATAAACGCATGAGTTTATGGGACATCCCTCCCCATAATAAGTCAATGGGGCAATTTGAGTTGCTAGGCTGCTTGATAATGGTTGCTAGGGCGTGGCTAGGAAGTGTTGAAGGTGATTTGTGATTGGCTGTTGATGCCCCGAGTCAAACAAACCCACCCCCATGTTTCTATGACACTTCTATCCAAAGATATCCCTTTGATCTCTTTCAATGGAAGTCTATGGGATCAGTTGCTAGGGAGCTCTAAATGGTTGCTAGGGCGTGGCTTGATGGGTTTACAGTGATCCTGAGATAGTGATTGGCTGTCTGAGTAAATTGAGCCCACCCCCTTGTCTCTGAGACACTGTGAGCCAGAGCTGTGGTCAATACAAAATCCCTATGTAATTTCCCATAGTAGGATAAACGCATGAGTTTACGGGCGATCCCTCCCCATAGTAAGTCAATGGGGCAATTTTAGGAAATTTGGGCAGCTCTAATACCCCAGGGGTACAACTTATACCCCATTGTGATGTGTCATCTGACATGGGCAATCAGCCTCTTCAAATGTGGTGACACACGAGTTTCTACGAAATCCCCTCTCAGAGTTATGAGTCGTTAAAATTTTTGCCAATGTTAAGTCTATGGGATTTTTTTCGGCACTTTTTTGCCCCTGGGGCAAACATCTTACCCCCGACCCCTTAGAAAAGATATAGCACACCATTCCCGATTAAGCCGCACGTTTTGACACCTCATTCGTGGGTCTGTGACAAACGGTGTGGGAGGAGTAGCGCGCCGAAATGTTGTCCGGAATAATAATAATAATAATAATAATAACTAGAATGTACATTTCCTGAAGAAAATGTGAGTGGTGCTTGCCGTGGCAAAACTCGCCACCCGGATAATGCAAAAAAGCCAAGCAACAGATGTTCTGGGGCTGAGATATGGCTTATTCATGTGTTTGTACTGTTGCTAGGGTACTGTACATGGTTGCTAGGATGTGTCTATACAGTTAATGGGGTGATATTGAAAGACTATTGGCCAGTCTGAGTCAAAAGAGCCCACCCTCATGACTGTACGATGTTCTGGGGCTGAGATATGGCTTATTCATGTGTTTTATGGTTGCTAGGGTGCTGTAACTGGTTGCTAGGGTGTGGCTATAGAGTGTATGGGGTGATATTGAAAGACTACTGGCCAGTCTAACTCAAAAGTCAAAAGAGCCCACCCTCATGACTGTACGATGTTATGGGGCTGAGATATGGCTTGTTAATATTGATATATGGTTGCTAGGGTGCTGTAACTGGTTGCTAGGGCGTGGCTATGAAGTTTGAATGTCACTATTTATTAGCTGCTTGATAGGCTGATTCAAATGAGACCAGCCCCAAGTCTCTGTGATGTTATGATGCGGAGATATGATCACTCAAACCTCTTCTCAATGTTAAGTCAATGGGGACTCAATTGGGACGATTTTTTTCCCGCCAAAAACAAACATCGTACACCCGATCGCTTAGAAAAGATATAGCACACCTCTCCTCAATAAGCCGCATGATTTGACACCTCATTCATGGGTCTGCGACAAACGGTGCCGGAGGAGTAGCGCGCCGAAGTTTTGAAAAAGTGAATAGTAATCACAACACTAGAATGTACATTTCCTGAAGAAAATGTGAGTGGTGCTTGCCGTGGCAAAAAAATCCTCCCGGATAATGCAAAAAAGCCAAGCAACATGTCTGTAGGATGTTCTGGGGCTTATTAATGTGTTTCTACTGTTGCTAGGGTACTGTACATGGTTGCTAGGATGTGTCTATACAGTTTATGGGGTGATATTGAAAGACTATTGGCCAGTCTGAGTCAAAAGAGCCCACCCTCATGACTGTACGATGCTCTGGTACTGAGATATGGCTTCTTTATGTTGCAAAAACATGATTAGCATGATGTTAACATGATGCTAACATGATTAGCATGACAATGCTAACATGATTAGCATGTTGTTAGCATGATGCTAACATGATTAGCATGATGTTAGCATGATGCTAACATGATTAGCATGATGTTAGCATGATGCTAACATGATTAGCATGTTGTTAGCATGATGCTAACATGATTAGCATGATGTTAGCATGATGCTAACATGATTAGCATGATGTTAGCATGATGTTAAAATGATGCTAACATGATTAGCATGATGTTAGCATGATGCTAACATGATTAGCATGATGTTAGCATGATGCTAACATGATTAGCATGATGTTAGCATGATGCTAACATGATTAGCATGATGTTAGCATGATGCTAACATGATTAGCATGACAATGCTAACATGATTAGCATGTTGTTAGCATAATGCTAACATGATTAGCATGATGTTAGCATGATGCTAACATGATAAGCATGATGTTAGCATGATGCTAACATGATTAGCATGATGTTAGCATGATGCTAACATGATTAGCATGATGTTAGCATGAAGCTAACATGATTAGCATGATGTTAGCATGATGCTAACATGATTAGCATGATGTTAGCATGATGCTAACATGATTAGCATGATGTTAGCATGATGCTAACATGATTAGCATGTCAATGCTAACATGATTAGCATGATGCTAGCATGATGCTAACATGATTAGCATGATGTTAGCATGATGCTAACATGATTAGCATGATGTTAGCATAATGCTAACATGATTAGCATGATGCTAGCATGATGCTAACATGATTAGCATGATGTTAGCATGATGCTAACATGATTAGCATGACAATGCTAACATGATTAGCATGTTGTTAGCACAATGCTAACATGATTAGCATGTTGCTGGCATGTTCTAATCCTTAGCTAATCACTATTAGCATGTAGCTATTCACTGCTAGCATGTGTAGCATGTTGAAAGTCCAGTTTGCTAGCATGAGCCAAAAATACCCAACCGCCATGCGTCTATGATGTTCTGGGGCTGAGATATAGGTCTTGGTAAACGGTTGCTAGGGTACTCTGTTTGGTTGCTATGGAGTGGCTTGGCAGCATCCAATGATGATAGTGCTTGTCTGTATGAATGATATAAACCAACCCCCATGTCTCTAGGATGTTCTGATGCAGAGATATAGGTCTTGGTAAACGGTTGCTAGGCTGCTTGATAATAGTTGCTAGGGCGTGGCTAGGAAGTGTTGACGGTGATTTGTGATTGGCTGTTGATGCCCCGAGTCAAACAAACCCACCCCCATGTTTCTATGACACTTCTATGCAAAGATATCCCTTTGATCTCTTTCAATGGAAGTCTATGGGTTCAGTTGCTAGGGAGCTCTAAATGGTTGCTAGGGCGTGGCTTCATAGCTTGACAATCATCCTGAGATAGTGATTGGCTGTCTGAGTAAATTGAGCCCACCCCCTTGTCTCTGAGACACTGTGAGCCAGAGCTGTGGTCAATACAAAATCCCTATGCAAGTTCCCATAGTAGGATAAACGCATGAGTTTTAGATCCCTCCCCATAGTAAGTCAATGGGGCAAATTTGGGCAGCTCTAATACCCCAGGGGTAAAACTTATACCCCATTGTGATGTGTCATCATACAGGGCCTATCAGCCTCTTCAAATGTGGTGAACCACGAGTTTCTCCGAAATCCTCGCTCGGAGCTACGAGGGGTCAAAGTTTCCGCAATGTTAAATCCCATTGACTTTTCGGCTGGTTTTTTGCCCCTGGGGCAAATATCGTTACCCCGACCCCTTAGAAAAGATATAGCACACCATTCCCGAATAAGCCGGTCGATTTGACGCCTCATTCATCTGTCTGTGACAAAAAATGTGGGAGGAGAAGCGCGCCGAAATTTTGTGTGGAAGATGATTAAGAATAATAATAATAAACCGATCTGGGGTGAGATATTAAATATTTATGGCTTGCTACGCAAGCACCAATAATAATATTAAGTATGTTTAATAACAATATTGATGCATTGCTTCCCAAGGCACACTAATATGTATGTTTGAGAGTGATGGTGATGCCTTGCTACGCAAGGCATCACTAAAAAGCGTTCTCGGGCTAGATAGTAATAGTGTGCCTTGCTAAAGCAAGCCCCACTAACTAGAATGTACATTTCCTGAAGAAAATGTGAGTGGTGCTTGCCGTGGCAAAAAAATCCTCCCGGATGCTACTGGGATGCAAAAAAGCCAAGCAACATGTCTGTAGGATGTTCTGGGGCTGAGATATGGCTTATTAATGTGTTTGTACTGTTGCTAGGGTACTGTACATGGTTGCTAGGATGTGTCTATACAGTTAATGGGGTGATATTGAAAGACTATTGGCCAGTCTGAGTCAAAAGAGCCCACCCTCATGACTGTACGATGATCTGGGGCTGAGATATGGCATCTTTATGTTGCAAAAACATGATTAGCATGATGTTAGCATGAAGCTAACATGATTAGCATGATGTTAGCATGATGCTAACATGATTAGCATGTCAATGCTAACATGATTAGCATGTTGTTAGCATGATGCTAACATGATTAGCATGATGTTAGCATAATGCTAACATGATTAGCATGATGTTAGCATGATGCTAACATGATGCTAACATGATTAGCATGATGTTAGCATGATGCTAACATGATTAGCATGATGTTAGCATGAAGCTAACATGATTAGCATGATGTTAGCATGATGCTAACATGATTAGCATGACAATGCTAACATGATTAGCATGATGTTAGCATGATGCTAACATGATTAGCATGTTGCTGGCATGTTCTAATCCTTAGCTAATCACTATTAGCATTTAGCTATTCACTGCTAGCATGTGTAGCATGTTGAAAGTCCAGTTTGCTAGCATGAGCCAAAAGACCCAACCGCCATGTCTCTATGATGTTCTGAGGCAGAGATATAGGTCTTGGTAAACGGTTGCTAGGTTACTCTATTTGGTTGCTATGGAGGGTCTTGGCAGCATCCAATGATGATACTGCTTGTCTGTATGAATGATATAAACCAACCCCCATGTCTCTATGATGTTCTGATGCAGAGATATAGGTCTTGCTAAACGGTTGCTAGGCTGCTTGATATTGGTTGCTAGGGCGTGGCTAGGAAGTGTTGACGGTGATTTGTGATTGGCTGTTGATGCCCCGAGTCAAACAAACCCACCCTCGTGTTTCTATGACACTTCTATCCAAAGATATCCCTTTGATCTCTTTCAATGGAAGTCTATGGGTTCAGTTGCTAGGGAGCTCTAAATGGTTGCTAGGGCGTGGCTTCATAGGTTGACAATCATCCTGAGATAGTGATTGGCTGTCTGAGTAAATTGAGCCCACCCCCTTGTCTCTGAGACACTGTGAGCCAGAGCTGTGGTCAATACAAAATCCCTATGCAATTTCCCATAGTAGGATAAACGCATGAGTTTACGGGCGATCCCTCCCCATAGTAAGTCAATGGGGCAATTTGAGTTGCTAGGCTGCTTGATAATGGTTGCTAGGGCGTGGCTAGGAAGTGTTGACGGTGATTTGTGATTGGCTGTTGATGCCCCGAGTCAAACAAACCCACCCTTGTGTATCTGTGACACTTCTATCCAAAGATATCCCTTTGATCTCTTTCAATGGAAGTCTATGGGATCAGTTGCTAGGGAGCTCTAAATGGTTGCTAGGGCGTGGCTTGATAGAGTCACAGTGATCCTGAGATAGTGATTGGTTGTCTGAGTAAATTGAGCCCACCCACTTGTCTCTGAGACACTGTGAGCCAGAGCTGTGGTCAATACAATATCCCTATGCAATTTCCCATAGTAGGATAAACGCATGAGTTTTAAATCCCTCCCCATAGTAAGTCAATGGGGCAAATTTGGGCAGCTCTAATGCCCCAGGGGTAAAACTTATACCCCATTGCGATGTGTCATCTGACAGGGCCTATCAGCGTCTTCAAATGTGGTGAACCACGAGTTTCTCCGAAATCCTCGCTTGGAGCTACGAGGGGTCAAAGTTGGTCGCAATGCAAAGTGCATGGGATTTTTTCGGCTAGTTTTTTGCCCCTGGGGCAAACACCGTACCCCCGATCCCTTATAAAAGTCATAGCACACCATTCCCGAATAAGCCGGTCGATTTGACACCTCATTCATGGGTCTGTGACAAACGGTGCGGGACGAGTTACGCGCCGAAATTCACGCGGAAGAATAAAATATAAATAATAATAATAAACCGTTCCTGGATCGTTAAAATTGATGCTACGCAATCACCAATAATAATATTAAGTATGTTTAATAACAATATTGATGCCTTGCTTGGCAAGCACCACTAATAAGTTTGTTTGAGAGTGATGGTGATGCCTTGCTTCGCAAGGCATCACTAAAACCGTTTTTTGGCTAGATAGTAATAGTGTGCTTCGCCTTTACAGGCAAGCACCACTAACTAGAATGTACATTTCCTGAAGAAAATGTGAGTGGTGCTTGCCGTGGCAAAAAAATCCTCCCGGATGCTACTGGGATGCAAAAAAGCCAAGCAACATGTCTGTAGGATGTTCTGGGGCTGAGATATGGCTTATTAATGTGTTTGTACTGTTGCTAGGGTACTGTACATGGTTGCTAGGATGTGTCTATACAGTTAATGGGGTGATATTGAAAGACTATTGGCCAGTCTGAGTCAAAAGAGCCCACCCTCATGACTGTACGATGATCTGGGGCTGAGATATGGCATCTTTATGTTGCAAAAACATGATTAGCATGATGTTAGCATGAAGCTAACATGATTAGCATGATGTTAGCATGATGCTAACATGATTAGCATGTCAATGCTAACATGATTAGCATGTTGTTAGCATGATGCTAACATGATTAGCATGATGTTAGCATAATGCTAACATGATTAGCATGATGTTAGCATGATGCTAACATGATGCTAACATGATTAGCATGATGTTAGCATGATGCTAACATGATTAGCATGATGTTAGCATGAAGCTAACATGATTAGCATGATGTTAGCATGATGATAACATGATTAGCATGACAATGCTAACATGATTAGCATGATGTTAGCATGATGCTAACATGATTAGCATGTTGCTGGCATGTTGTAATCCTTAGCTAATCACTATTAGCATGTAGCTATTCACTGCTAGCATGTGTAGCATGTTGAAAGTCCAGTTTGCTAGCATGAGCCAAAAGACCCAACCCCCATGCGTCTATGATGTTCTGAGGCAGAGATATAGGTCTTGCTAAACGGTTGCTAGGGTACTCTGTTTGGTTGCTATGGAGTGGCTTGGCAGCATCCAATGATGATACTGCTTGTCTGTATGAATGATATAAACCAACCCCCATGTCTCTATGATGTTCTGATGCAGAGATATAGGTCTTGCTAAACGGTTGCTAGGCTGCTTGATATTGGTTGCTAGGGCGTGGCTAGGAAGTGTTGACGGTGATTTGTGATTGGCTGTTGATGTCCCGAGTCAAACAAACCCCACCCCCATGTTTCTATGACACTTCTATCCAAAGATATCCCTTTGATCTCTTTCAATGGAAGTGTATGGGTTCAGTTGCTAGGGAGCTCTAAATGGTTGCTAGGGCGTGGCTTCATAGGTTGACAATCATCCTGAGATAGTGATTGGCTGTCTGAGTAAATTGAGCCCACCCCCTTGTCTCTGAGACACTGTGAGCCAGAGCTGTGGTCAATACAAAATCCCTATGCAAGTTCCCATAGTAGGATAAACGCATGAGTTTATGGGACATCCCTCCCCATAATAAGTCAATGGGGCAATTTGAGTTGCTAGGCTGCTTGATAATGGTTGCTAGGGCGTGGCTAGGAAGTGTTGACGGTGATTTGTGATTGGCTGTTGATGCCCCGAGTCAAACAAACCCACCCTCGTGTATCTGTGACACTTCTATCCAAAGATATCCCTTTGATCTCTTTGAATGGAAGTCTATGGGATCAGTTGCTAGGGAGCTCTAAATGGTTGCTAGGGCGTGGCTTGAAAGAGTCAGAGTGATCCTGAGATAGTGATTGGTTGTCTGAGTAAATTGAGCCCACCCCCTTGTCTCTGAGACACTGTGAGCCAGAGCTGTGGTCAATACAAAATCCCTATGCAAGTTCCCATAGTAGGAGAAACGCATGAGTTTACGGGCGATCCCTCCCCATAGTAAGTCAATGGGGCAATTTTGGGCAGCTCTAATACCCCAGGGGTAAAACTTATACCCCATTGTGATGTGTCATCGGACAGGGCCTATTAGCCTCTTCAAATGTGGGGACACACGAGTTTCTCCGAAATCCTCACTCGGAGCTACGAGGGGTCAAAGTTTCCGCAATGTTAAATCCCATTGACTTTTCGGGTCGTTTTTTGCCCCTGGGGCAAATATCGTTACCCCGACCCCTTAGAAAAGATATAGCACACCATTCCCGAATAAGCCGGTCGATTTGACGCCTCATTCGTGGGTCTGTGACAAAAAATGTGGGAGGAGAAGCGCGCCGAAAAAGTGTCCAGAATAAAGAATAATAAGAATAATAATAAACCGTTCCTGGATTTTAAAATTGATGCTACGCAAGCACCAATAATAATATTAAGTATGTTTAATAACAATATTGATGCCTTGCTTGGCAAGCAACACTAATAAGTTTGTTTGAGAGTGATGGTGATGCCTTGCTTCGCAAGGCATCACTAAAACCGTTCTCGGGCTAGATAGTAATAGTGTGCCTTGCTAAAGCAAGCCCCACTAATAAACCGTTCCTTGTTTTTCTTTCGTTAAAATTGATGCTACGCAAGCACCATAATAATAATAAGTATGGAGAATAGCAATATTGATGCATTGCTTCCCAAGGCACACTAATATGTATGTTTGAGAGTGATGGTGATGCCTTGCTACGCAAGGCATCACTAAAACCCGTTCTCGAGCTAGATAGTAATAGTGTGCCTTGCTAAAGCAAGCCCCACTAATAATAATAAACCGTTCCTGGATTTTAAAATTGATGCTACGCAAGCACCAATAATAATATTAAGTATGTTTAATAACAATATTGATGCCTTGCTTGGCAAGCAACACTAATAAGTTTGTTTGAGAGTGATGGTGATGCCTTGCTTCGCAAGGCATCACTAAAACCGTTCTCGGGCTAGATAGTAATAGTGTGCCTTGCTAACGCAAGCACCACTAATAATAATAAACCGTTCCTGGATTTTAAAATTGATGCTACGCAAGCACCAATAATAATATTAAGTATGTTTAATAACAATATTGATGCCTTGCTTGGCAAGCAACACTAATAAGTTTGTTTGAGAGTGATGGTGATGCCTTGCTTCGCAAGGCATCACTAAAACCGTTCTCGGGCTAGATAGTAATAGTGTGCCTTGCTAACGCAAGCACCACTAACTAGAATGTACATTTCCTGAAGAAAATGTGAGTGGTGCTTGCCGTGGCAAAAAAATCCTCCCGGATAATGCAAAAAAGCCAAGCAACATGTCTGTAGGATGTTCTGGGGCTGAGATATGGCTTATTCATGTGTTTGTACTGTTGCTAGGGTACTGTACATGGTTGCTAGGATGTGTCTATACAGTTAATGGGGTGATATTGAAAGACTATTGGCCAGTCTGAGTCAAAAGAGCCCACCCTCATGACTGTACGATGTTCTGGGGCTGAGATATGACTTCTTTATGTTGCAAAAACATGATTAGCATGATGTTAGCATGATGCTAACATGATTAGCATGATGTTAGCATGATGCTAACATGATTAACATGACAATGCTAACATGATTAGCATGATGTTAGCATGATGCTAACATGATTAGCATGA
Organism: Romanogobio albipinnatus; assembly: GCA_023566225.1. Taxonomy (NCBI): domain Eukaryota; kingdom Metazoa; phylum Chordata; class Actinopteri; order Cypriniformes; family Gobionidae; genus Romanogobio; species Romanogobio albipinnatus. The sequence continues at coordinate 51,125,902 of CM042246.1, read as the reverse complement.
TGTTAGCATGATGCTAACATGATTAGCATGATGTTAGCATGATGCTAACATGATTAGCATGATGTTAGCATGATGCTAACATGATTAGCATGATGTTAGCATGATGCTAACATGATTAGCATGATGTTAGCATTATGCTAACATGATTAGCATGTCAATGCTAACATGATTAGCATGATGTTAGCATGATGCTAACATGATTAGCATGATGTTAGCATAATGCTAACATGATTAGCATGATGTTAGCATGATACTAACATGATTAGCATGACAATGCTAACATGATTAGCATGTTGTTAGCATAATGCTAACATGATTAGCATGTTGTTAGCATAATGATAACATGATTAGCATGATGTTAGCATTATGCTAACATGATTTACATGATGTTAGCATGATGCTAACATGATTAGCATGATGTTAGCATGATGCTAACATGGTTAGCATGACAATGCTAACATGATTAGCATGTTGTTAGCATAATGCTAACATGATTAGCATGATGTTAGCATGATGCTAACATGATTAGCATGATGTTAGCATGATGCTAACATGATTAGCATGATGTTAGCATGATGCTAACATGATTAGCATGATGTTAGCATGATGCTAACATGATTAGCATGATGTTAGCATGAAGCTAACATGATTAGCATGACAATGCTAACATGATTAGCATGATGTTAGCATGATGTTAACATGATTAGCATGTTGCTGGCTTGTTCTAATCCTTAGCTAATCACTATTAGCATGTAGCTATCCACTGCTAGCATGTGTAGCATGTTGAAAGTCCAGTTTGCTAGCATGAGCCAAAAGACCCAACCCCCATGTCTCTATGATGTTCTGAGGCAGAGATATAGGTCTTGGTAAACGGTTGCTAGGGTACTCTGTTTGGTTGCTATGGAGTGGCTTGGCAGCATCCAATGATGATACTGCTTGTCTGTATGAATGATATAAACCAACCCCCATGTCTCTATGATGTTCTGATGCAGAGATATAGGTCTTGCTAAACGGTTGCTAGGCTGCTTGATATTGGTTGCTAGGGCGTGGCTAGGAAGTGTTGACGGTGATTTGTGATTGGCTGTTGATGTCCCGAGTCAAACAAACCCACCCCCATGTTTCTATGACACTTCTATCCAAAGATATCCCTTTGATCTCTTTCAATGGAAGTGTATGGGTTCAGTTGCTAGGGAGCTCTAAATGGTTGCTAGGGCGTGGCTTCATAGGTTGACAATCATCCTGAGATAGTGATTGGCTGTCTGAGTAAATTGAGCCCACCCCCTTGTCTCTGAGACACTGTGAGCCAGAGCTGTGGTCAATACAAAATCCCTATGCAAGTTCCCATAGTAGGATAAACGCATGAGTTTATGGGACATCCCTCCCCATAATAAGTCAATGGGGCAATTTGAGTTGCTAGGCTGCTTGATAATGGTTGCTAGGGCGTGGCTAGGAAGTGTTGACGGTGATTTGTGATTGGCTGTTGATGCCCCGAGTCAAACAAACCCACCCTCGTGTATCTGTGACACTTCTATCCAAAGATATCCCTTTGATCTCTTTCAATGGAAGTCTATGGGATCAGTTGCTAGGGAGCTCTAAATGGTTGCTAGGGCGTGGCTTGAAAGAGTCAGAGTGATCCTGAGATAGTGATTGGTTGTCTGAGTAAATTGAGCCCACCCCCTTGTCTCTGAGACACTGTGAGCCAGAGCTGTGGTCAATACAAAATCCCTATGCAAGTTCCCATAGTAGGATAAACGCATGAGTTTATGGGACATCCCTCCCCATAATAAGTCAATGGGGCAATTTGAGTTGCTAGGCTGCTTAATAATGGTTGCTAGGGCGTGGCTAGGAAGTGTTGACAGTGATTTGTGATTGGCTGTTGATGCCCCGAGTCAAACAAACCCACCCTCGTGTATCTGTGACACTTCTAGCCAAAGATATCCCTTTGATCTCTTTCAATGGAAGTCTATGGGATCAGTTGCTAGGGAGCTCTAAATGGTTGCTAGGGCGTGGCTTGATGGGTTTACAGTGATCCTGAGATAGTGATTGGCTGTCTGAGTAAATTGAGCCCACCCCTTTGTCTCTGAAACACTGTGAGCCAGAGCTGTGGTCAATACAAAATCCCTATGCAAGTTCCCATAGTAGGATAAACGCATGAGTTTACGGGGATTTTTTTATTTATCTTCCCCATAGTAAGTCAATGGGGCAAATTTGGGCAGCTCTAATACCCCAGGGGTACAACTTATACCCCATTGCGATGTGTCATCTGACAGGGCCTGTGAGCCTCTTCAGATGTGGTGACACACGAGTTTCCACGAAATCCTCGCTCGGAGCTACGAGGGGTCAAAGTTGGTCGCAATGTTAAGTCAATGGGATTTTTCAGCTAGTTTTTTGCCCCTGGGGCAAATATCGTACCCCCGACCCCTTAGAAAAGATATAGCACACCATTCCCGTATAAGCCGGTCGTTTTGATGCCTCATTCGTGGGTCTGTGACAAAAAATGTGGGAGGAGAAGCGCGCCGAAAAAGTGTCCAGAAGAAGAATAAGAATAAGTATGGTGGATAACAATAGTGATGCCTTGCTACGCAAGCACCACTAACTAGAATGTACATTTCCTGAAGAAAATGTGAGTGGTGCTTGCCGTGGCAAAAAAATCCTCCCGGATGCTAGGGTGTGGTAACACAGTTACCATGGTGATATTTACAGACTGGTTTTTCACCTAAAACAAAAGAGCCCACCACGTTTGTATGATGTCATGGTGATGAAATAATGGGAGTCATTTTTTGCATGTTTTTACAGTTGCTAGGGTACTTTATATGGTTGCTAGGGTGTAGTTATGTAGTTTATGGGATGATACTGAAAGACTATTTGCCAGTCTGAGTCAAAAAAAGACTAACTCTTTGTTTCTACAGTATTGTAGTATTTTCAATGGAAGTTTATGGAGTCCATAAACTTTTAATTTTAGGCTCTTTAACTCCACTTTTAGAAAATTGAAAATGTGTTAATTGTCATTGTCATCATTTATGTACAGACTCAAGTCACCAAGAGACAGTGACTATGAGTGACATGTGAACAGTAAATGATCTTCCTGAGTCCATAAACTTTTCATTATAGGCACTTTATTTCCCCACAAATTATTTGTGTTAATTGTCATAATTTTTATTGAAAATAAATACCTTTCCAATGAGATGTGTGATGCAAAAGGGTGAAAAACGATCTCTGTAAAAGGTGGATTCGAAACGGTTCAGTAGCGTCAAAACAACAGCCACCAGGGTCTAATGCACTCCTGACTACACCATTGAAGAAGTTACAGATACTTATGGCGCCAATTGGTATTAAAAAAACCCAACTGCACATTAAATGCATTAACCAGATATTCTATTAATCTTAATGGTATATTAGACTTAATGTCAAAAGGAATGTTTGGAAATGTAAATTTATATATATTTTTTAATGATACACATTTCAACGTTACAGCAGCCAATCACATGTTTTATTGTGCAGTGAACATCTTATTGGATATGTGGTTTTAAATTAGTTTGGAAAATAATGATGCACAGACATGTTGTGGTGTGGGTGTGTATATATATATATATATATATATATATATATATATATATATATATATATATAAAAAAAATGACATGTTGTGGAGAAGTACATATAAAGCCATTTAAAGTACCATCTGTCAATATACCTGGACCTCAGAAGTTCACAATGTATTCTTAATGTGCCATTGAGGTCGGGAAATTAGTTTTAATGAGGAGAAATACTATACAGCGGCAGATTCAAACCAAGAACCCCTGGACATAATTTCTACCACCATCTCATTTGGGAGCATACATTAACATAGTGGATATGTGTATTTATTCACTTACATGAAGAGTCGGAGGACTGATGTAAGGATGATGAACATTAAACATGACTTTGGTAACTTAATTTCAATTTCATTACTTTGCCAATTTATCACAAACATTCCATGTCACAGACGTTGATGAAATCTACAAGTATGCCTGACAGAAATTGATCATTTTGCATGTAACAGCCACACAATATTTGAATATAAAATGATGAAGAAAGACAAAACCAAGTAATTATGTTTAAAATGTATTTTTATTTAATTAATGCCCATTTGGATTGCACTTAGTCTGGATCCAATACCCTTAAGTAAGCCAAACCTGAGTAAAAAGCTCCAGAGTGGCTTACTCTTACGGCCGTTTCACACTGCAAGCGTGTGCAGCGCATGAGCAGTGCGTATTCTTTCCGGTGTGCATGTTAAGCAATGAGTGCATTCACACTGGGAGAGGCGCGTGAGCATAAAGCAGGAGCGTCACATCTATTTATTTTATTTCTAACCCCAAAGACAATCACACTTTTGATGGACAAAATAAATATGATTTCACACAAAAAGTGCTCAGACTGCACATAATAAGCATGTCTAGTGTGTTTTAACAAGAACTGGAGCAAGTCATAAAATAAAAGAATCTCTATAGAAAGTCTATAAAGTATTTATGGAAGATTTAACCATTTAAACTTGTTTTTAATTATTCAGTTTGGTGAACATATAGTATAGGCTATTATTAAAAAAAGTAATTAAGTTAGCCAAATATATATATAAAATACATACTTTCTTTTAGTTTATTATGTAACACAGAAAGGTAGCCTTTAGCACTACCAAAAGCAAACCCGATCGAGTGCGCGTTTGAAAATAAATACTCATATGATATAAGTGATCATTTATATGTAGCGTTGGAGCCGCTGCTGTGACGCTGTACAAACGCTTCCAGTGTGAATACTCTCGTGCGTCTGCCGCTGCAGTGACGGTGTAGTTACGCTGACGTGAAGCTCATGCACAGCTCACGCTTGCAGTGTGAAACGGCCGTTAGGGATCACTGGAACACGCAAGCCTTTCCACCAACGGCAAGGTGGCAATCCTTGGAAAGGAACATTCACTCTCCATTCATTCTTTATCTAACACACTCTCACACACTCTCACACACACACACACACGCACACAGTCTATAACAAACACATACACACTCACATGCACACAAGGAGAAAAAAACAGTTTAGTATTGCACATTATTTATTTTTTGCACTTATATTAGCATTGTTATTCCTTAAAATCAAACTAAATAAAATGCACGGAATCACTTACCAGTAGTATTGACATACTTTACCCCTGTGCTTCTACCTCTGCTTCTTCCGTCTTTAGCATTGTCCTCAATGCCATACACATTTGGTCCCGTCCTCTGTGCATGAAAATGATTAATGAATATTGGGATCACTGAAAACACAAGTACTAATAAACTAAAATACAAATACAAGTCAACTCACAACTAAACCTTACAGAAAGAAATGCGCACACACACGGTGTCCAGTTTGTCATCATCTTCTCAGACATTCTGACTTCATTTGGCCGGCACTGCTTTCGTCTCCAAATTCTTCCTGCACATATCAATGTTAGGATAAAGGGGGACTGCATAAAATAAATCCATTACAGACTGTGACAAATCATACAGATTGAACACAAATTCAAGTTAAGATTTATATTAATAAGGTCAAAATCATATACATTACAACAGTTTCTTACTACGTCTCGCTTTACCTTTACCTCGTCTTACTGCCACTGTTGCTCTCACTGTCTGTGTCCTCCCTGGATCTGCCACGCTACTCTGCTGCCTTCACCGTCTAGTGTCCTCCCTGGAGCTGCCACACCTTCCTGCTGCTGAGGCTACTATCCTGCTAAGACCTTAACCATAACCCGTACACGGTACAATCTAACCGCAACCCAACCATACGCTAACCATAGCATAGGCAGACGATGCCCCACTGTTCAGTGACTATGGTTCCGTATGGCTTATCAACACGACCATACGCGAGCCATGGAACTAAGGCTGTTGCCCCACTGTTGTCCTTAATGCCGCATTCAGTGGCCATGGTTCCGTATGGCATACTATCTAAACGCACACAAACTCATCTACGCAAAACACAGTACACGGGATTATGATAACTATGATAACTATGCAACACGCCCGCCTGAAGGCACAAATCCGGATGAGAGACGTAGATGACATCCAGTAGTGTGTGCTTTTTAGTTGTTGCGGTGGTGATCAGTTGCGTGTATCCTTTCGACTGAAATAAATCCAGAACAGCCTTTTTCCCCGTGCCAAGGAGGTCCTCGTTAAAGTCGCCACAGACAATGACGGGATGTTCGTCCGCAATGTCCAAATAGTCCAACAGACTCTTCACGTTCTTCAGGAAGTCTTCCAATCCGTAGTGCGGTGGCCTGTACACGGCAGCGATTGTCAATTGGATGGGACTATCCACTTTGATGACGACAAACTCCAGATCGGTCACATTTTGTATAAATTGCCTTGGCCTAGCTGAAATATGCTCTTTACAAAATATGACGACGCCACCTCCATCTTTCTTTGCAATGTCTTGGCGAGTTGAGTACGATGCGTGCCTATTGCGCATAAATGCGTTGTATCCTTGCAATTGGAGATGGGGTGAAATGAGCGATCCGGTCAGGTGAGTTTCCGTCAAGCAAAGAATATCTGACAAAAGCAGTTCGTGATGGCTTCTGATGTCCTCAATGTGCGACGACAATCCTTCGGTGTTGTGGTGGATGATTGTGAAGCGTTGATTCACGTCGGTTTCCCTCGTCTTCTGCAGAAGCGGCATGATTCCTACAAACGACGCTCTCGTCATATTCCGCAACGAGGCTGTGATTGTAGAATCTGCATAAATCTTATTTTCGCTGAAGTCCGTGATGTGTAGTCCACGGAGCGAGGTCGTCCTGCTGAGGGCGACGTAGGCCATTCCCGGCTCGAAAATCTTCTTCAGTGACACTACGGCATCCTGCATGGTCATGCCCTGAACTTTGTGAGCCGTGCAGGCGTAGGCCAACTTGATGGGGAACTGTCGACGAACTGCTCCTTTCCTCAGGCTCTCTTCTGATCTCTCGATGTAGACCAAGTCGTCTTCTTCACCTTGCACCCTTCTGCGGTGATTCTTGCCTGCGTTGGCATTGTCCAGTTGAAGTCCAATCATCTGAACGTAGTCGATTCCATCTTTTGTCTTGCGGACAATATTGGAAATCTTCCCAAAACATCCGTTGACGATTCCATCTTCAACGTCCAGGTTCCTGGTCACCATTATGCGCACTCCCAACGCAATTTTGATGGTGTCGAGCAGGTCGTCCTTTTTTCCGACGACAGGCTTCTTCTGTTTCTTCATCTCTCCAGTCCTTGGGTCTTTCCGGTAATCTTCGGCATCGACGGTCACGATGTCAGTGTGAAGAGCGTGGATCGTTTGGGTGTTGTGACTGTGGACTTCCTTGTTGGTGGCAAATATGTGTAGTGCATTACACGGGCAGTCTTCGGGGTTCTTCACGGCCTGAAGTAACAGCGCTCTATCGTCATCTCGAAGATCGTCGGACTTCTGCTTAACGCGTAGCCGGTTCAAAAGTTGGGCAAAAGCAAGGTCCTCTTTCTGACGCATAATCTCTGAGAGGGAAATCATTTGGAAATGGTCTTTCCAGAAGTCCAAAACATCCTCTTCATACACACACAGGGGTTTGGCTTTACCCAGAGGTGGCAGTTGGTAAAAGTCCCCCACTGCGAGTACAGAGATTCCACCGAAAGGTTTCTTGCTGCCTTTGATTTGCTGAAATCTCCAATTTATGTAGGCAAAAAGATGCTTCGAAATCATGGAGACTTCATCAATGATCAGAATTTCGACGTCGCGTAGCCTAGCTCGTAGCTCATCTAGAGCATTTCCAAGTCCTTGATACGGCGGCTTCAGGTTCCTTGGAAGTTTTAAGATGGAATGCAGCGTTTTCCCGGAAATATTGAACGCTGCCGTTCCAGTAAATGCACTCAAGAGCACCGTGGGCACTGAGAGATCCCCTTCCTCTCGGAGTCGAGGCAGTTGACGTAGAATTTTCGACGCTTCCGTGTAGATGCACTTGATGACATGCGATTTGCCACAACCAGCACCACCCGTTACGAAGTAGTAAAACGGTTCTGGATTATGCCCCCACACACGCTTCTGACACCACTGGCAGACAGTGTAGAATATGGCTGCCTGCGTCTCGTTGAGACTTCGAAACAACTTCCTAGCAAATTCAACACTCATCTGGGGTTCCTCTACTCGTGGTACAACTCCATCTCCGTGTTCAAGAATTTGATATTCTGGAACATCGTCTTGTACAACATTCTCGTCATCAGGATTGATGTCTTCTCGTTCCGCAATGCACTCCAAGCGATCGACTTCGATTTCAGGTGCAAAAGCGGTCCACGCGTTCTCAGGTGGTCCTTGCTCTTGCAGCTGATCGAATGCCTTCTCCACTTCCTCGCTGTGTTTCTCGAACTTGCTTTGGTGTGCTGCAACTATGCCGCGAACAGGTATCAGGAAACCCGGGTTCGTAGGAAGCTCCACAGATGCACTGCTGTAAAACTGCTCATAAGTCGGAAATTTAGGAGTTTTTAGCTGTTCGTTGGAACGATGGGGCAAATAAAGTTTAAGGAGCCTACTGTAAAATTTTTCCGCTTGTTTTTCTTTTGAAAAGCGCGCATACCTAATAACCGCAGCCTTACCGACGGTTCTTTTCTGGAAAAAACCCATTCCGTTGAGCAGCCGGTGAACGTTCTTTCCTTTGGTTTGCTGACCGTACACGATGCGACATTCCGAAGCAAAATCTGCCAGACACATCCTTTCAAACTCTCGGGTTTGAGGCCTTGCTCTGTACTTATCGATGATCCCTGACATCCAGACATCCTCTGAATCGGGATCTTTATTTAGTAGGGCGCTAAGGGGGAGACTCATCTTAAGCGCGTCATCGTCCGTCGGTATAAACACAACGCTTCGTGAACACTTCTTCAACGGTAAGCTGCATGTTCTTGCTACAGACTCCTGAGCGCTTACTTGCCTATGTTTGGAGTACGCCTGCATTATGTGCTTCATTTCGTCCTCCTCGTTAACGTTACTTTCGCGCACACCCTTGATTACGTTTTTTAACAAGTCGCCCATTTCGTGCTCCGGCTTGGAAATATACGACAGCATGTACATGATGCAGCTAAAAGCATCAAGAACATACTGAATGTCCATGTTGGCGTTCCACGCCCTCAACAAATCGGGATTGTATCCGTTCACCCAAGACTCCTTTGGATCGCGCTTAAGCAAAATTACATTGGAAGACGACAATGCTTCGACGGATTTAGTGTAATCGTCGACGGTCATCTTACACTTTGTCAGTAGCTCTGACAAGCTGTTAAAAGAGGCTTGGGGATCATTTAACAAATCCCACACCGGCTTGAGTTTAGTTCGCGCGTCGCTCATGGCTTTTTGCGCAGCCTCCCGTCTCGCCGCCGCCTTTCTCTCGTCTCTTTGTTTTTGCTCCTCTTCAGGGTTACGAGCGATACCGTTTTTAGACATGCAGCTTCCGGATGAAGAAGCCTCCGTGTCATCCTCTTCTTCAGGACGCTGCGGTCGCGGACGAGTTATCGTGGTGTCAGTCACCGGTAGCTTTGGGAACCCAAATCGACACAATAAATTACCTTTTTTACACGACTTGGAGTGGTTCCTGCTATGAAGCTGAACTTCGGTGACAATTCGATGAAGCTCAGGATCAGCGTCGGAATCAGGCAACCGGCAGGTTATATAGCGGTCGATGAAATCGCAAACTTTTTTATCAGAATCATTTTCAAACTCTGGCGCATCCTTTACCCAAACGAGAAGATGAATGTGTGGGCTACCTCTAGCTTGAAACTCAACCCTGTAAAAGTAATCCTCGACTTTACCAATGGGTTGGGCAGGCGATAAGAGCAGATGTGTCATTAGCGCGTCAACACGTTTTTCAAACATGCGCATTACAGTGACGGGGTTGCTTCGGAGGATTTCGCATTTCGTCGTCCAGTCAAGCTCTGAAAAGTCAATCAGTTCACCTTGCTGGGCCTTGATCGCCGTTATCACTTCAGGCCATCGCATTTCGGCCGCGCTGAAAGTGCAAAAAAACGTAGGGGTCCCTAACTGTCTGATCATAGCCTGCAGATCTCTCAACGTTTTTTCCCAGTAAGCTGGAGAACCTCTAAGTGGTTGCATGAACCGTGTGGCGTCTCTGTTGTGAACCAATCTCTCGATCTCCCGGTTATCTTGTAGCAGCTTGTTGGAAATCCTTCTGCCGTCTCTCGTAACCGGTTTACCTTTTCGCAACTGGATGGACATGCTGTTTCTGGCCAGTTGCGTTTCTGTCACAAACTGTGCGAAAAAAAGGTAAGTCTGATCTTTGGCGAAACGAGTATCCACGCAGAACAATCTTGCGTTGAAATACATACTGGGAGATATGGATACTTGTCTCGCCTCGTCGATTGTGTTCTGTCCAGTTGGGAATTGAACAGGGAACGCCATGGCTTCCAGCTTTGGGATCTTGAAAAACCCAACAGGCTTTTGTCCTTGTGCAGGAGCGATGCTAAATATTCCCTCACCGTACGACAGGATCTCTTGTGCTATGTCAGGCGGCTGCATACACGTGTCTAACGTGAGACCCGGTCGGAGTTCGTCCTTTTCCTCGACGCTAACCTGTTGCTCATCCTGCTGAGCAACATCGACTTCTTTTTGCACCTCTCCGTCGTCGTCGTTTTCCTCATCTAGGTCGAATATCGCCGTTTCTCTTATGGAGATGTCCCTGTATTCCGAATGAATTGCTTTCAGCTTCGCTAAAGCTGCAAGCACGTTACGCATGTTAACGGTAAGGAAGTGCTGGTAACCTTTAAACTTAATGTGTCTCTTTAACTTGACCTGCAGTAGCTGGGACTCACTACTAGGTCTTGGGAGAGAGTTGACAGTCTTCTCCACCTCAGAGGGCACACACACAACACTTCCATAAACGGCTCGCTGCCTTCCTTTTGGTAACGCGACGATTTTGGCGAATGGTAAAATTTTGGCGACGAGTTGGCGTTCAAGGACATTCAATTCAAGCAGTTCCGCAGGAATGGGTGGCAATTCAAGTCGGTTAGCTGCTGCAATTGAAGACATGTGGCCTCTTTTAAGATGGCTGTCACACGTGTGGCAAATCCACTCCTCTCTTCTCTCTTCCGGAACTACACAAGGACTTGAGCAGGTACAATCACAGGCATGAACATACTTCCCGGTTAAGCAAGACCTGGCAACTTGAATGTTTTTGCCATAACTCGTTCTGTTACAGACCTTGACTTGATCAGGAAACAGGGCTCTGTGACAGACGGTGCAGACATGTGTAGGGCCATGCTGAATCTTGCATCGGAATGCATTAATGGCACTTTCCATCGCTTCGCCAACCAAAGGCTGGGGTGTTTCCTGGCTGAAGCGGATGTACGGTTTGTATTTCCTTTTAATCTTGAGTGCGCATTGCAACCGATGAAGAATGGGATATGAAGCATCACCAACACATTTCTGCATCTTGCGCAGGGTACATCGCAGGATGTGATGTGCTCGGAACTCTGGGTCACCTGCATATCTCTTCACCATGTAGTCTTTCATTTTACTCTGGAAGAGAGTATCTGTCCTATACCGCCTAACCATGTAATCTTTCATTTTACTTTGGAAGAGAGTATCTGTCCCATACCGCCTAACAATGTAATCTTTCTTTTTACTTTGGAAGAGAGTATCTGTCCTATACCGCCTAACCACGTAATCTTTCATTTTACTTTGGAAAAAAGTATCGGTCCTATACCGCCTAACGACGTAGTCTTTCATCTTCTTTTGGAAGACGATATCTGTGCTGTATCTGCTAACAATGTATTCTCTCTTATTTTTCTGAACAACCTCATCTATTTTGTACCGTCTAGCCATGTAGTCTTTCATTTTGTTTTTTAAGTTAGGATTCTGAATGTACCGTTTCTTAACGTCTTCTATTTTTTTTGTCCGTAATTGCAAACAGCTGACATACCTCTTTCTCTCATAATCCCTTTTTTTATGTTTTCTGAATGCATAAGATGCAGATGGGTCCTTAGGTTCTCCACCTTGTTTTGAAATTTTTGACGTTTTACGCATTTCTTTTCTTCGTCTGTGCTTATTTCTTTTATCTATCATTTCCTGTTTTTTTGCTCCTGAGTCAACAAGATTTACTTTGGCTCCAACGTTTGATTCTTTTTCTGGTAGAGCTGAAATCACTTGTGATGCCTGTTCACAAACTGATGGTGAAGGTAGTTGGTCAAAATGTTGCTCTGTTTC